>JBCEWC010003681.1:0-29472 GCA_038996855.1 Solanum aculeatissimum
TATTTATTTAGCTACAATATTTTGTTCAAACAATTTATTGTGGCTAAAGGGTTACTATTGCTACAATCACTTTTATCTGTGGCAAAAACCTATCATTAGCTATAGAATTTTATCGTAGCATTAAAATTGTGGCTAGTTAGATAATTATTGCCACGATTGTTAGTAGTTATGATAAAAATAAAAAATTAGCTTTGTCAATTTAATTTTCGGGGCTAAGAAATTTGATAATTTTTTAGATAGCCATGAAATTTAAATTTTTGTGGCTATTACTAAATAATAGCTATGATTTTCAAATTTATAGCTTAGATTTTGTAGCTATAAGTATATTTTCTTGTATTATATATTTATAACGATCAAATTGATTTTCCTTCGTTAAGAAATGATCGTTAAAAGTCTTTTTTCTTATAGTAGTCAAAGCATCATATCATTTAAACCATTCCAAGTCATGTGGGAGGGCAATTTATCCAACCCCCAACCCATTGATATCATATATGCAAGTCATTGGATAACTCCTTAATCATTCTTTACATGGGAGATCCTCTATCATCAACATTCATTCTTAACTAGATGTGATATCCTCTACTATCAACAATTCATTCTTAACTAGATGGGAGATCCTCTACCATCAACAATTCATTATTAACTAGATGGGAGGACCTCTCCCATCAACATTCATTCATTGAGGACTTTTCATAAGTCAATAATAAACACAGAACATCTCATAAGCCTTAATTCCTCATTTAGACATGAATTGATAAACCTTCATAAACTCTCATAGCACTTGATTGATCCTTCATTAGTTGGGAACCATACTTTAAGACATATAATGAAAATCGTTAATTTATAACATTCTTAAAAAAGTCGATCATAATCATACATATCATTTTTTCCCAAAACATGGGAATGGGAACATGACATTTATCTTACGCAACCCTCGAATTCATAGTTATAATCATGACATGCATAATCTCATAATAGCTCATCAAAACATAACTTATAAAATCAAAGATAGGGCTTTGCATAATTCTTATTATCCACATCATGCTCGGAAACTCATAGCGTACTTGCTAGCCCTCTTATTAGTCTCAACTTGCATAACATACATGACTTGTCACAAAACATTCATTACATGAGAAACTTGAAATACATCTTTTATCAAATCATGGTGGGTGCATATACATAAACTTAAAACCATGTAAATCATGAATAAATGCCATGAGGGGTACAAGGTAGTATTAATTGATCATTATTCAAAGGACCAACCATCATGTAATAAAAGCTTGGTTAGGGCATCATCAGAACATTCATTCAGATCATAGATTTCACATGTTATTCTCTTCATGATAATGTATGACAACAAACCATCATAAAATACATAATGGTATCTCCATAAGAAAGAGTACATAAAACTCCCATGAATTTTCCATATCTTGAAAATAGTTGAGGAGGGGAAATGCTTGAGCTTGTTGAAGAAAGGTTCCCACAATCAAAAACCCACATACCTTGATGTTTTTAATGGAGAAAATCTAACTTTGGAAGTGGTGAAATCAGAAACCCTAGCTAGCTTCTTCTCTTGGAGGATTGAAAGACCGGAGGGAGTTTTGGGACATAGGTTTTGTTGGGAATGAATTATAATGGGAGTGTTGAGGGAGTATAAGGCTGGAAAGTAAGGATTTGAGGGCCTAAACGATGTGGTTTAGGCATTAGATAATAGGAAAGGTCAGAATTGACCCTCTAACAAGTCTACTAGAATGGACCACGAGACCCCGATTATGGGTCGTGGTCCAGTCTACGGGCCGTAGGAGAGGGTTTCATTTGATGCCATTTCAGACCCTCAAGAACTTTTATTTGAACCACATTCTATGATGCGACTTACGACTCATAGGTTATTTCATGGGCCATCTGATGAGTCGTACATCCCACTTCAGAAATTATCACTTTTACCAAGTCTGACCTTCAATCCACGAGCACCACTTACGACCCATTGAATTACTTACGACTTGTAAGACCCCTCGTACCTTTATGACTCTTCAAACTAGAGCTACTGGATTGCATACTTAGGATACACAAATAAATGTATGGCTCGTACATCAACATACGACCCGTAAGAGCCATTGACAACTAAATTTTTTTCTAGAACTCATATTCCTTTGCACCATAAGACGTTCCAACATATAGGGCCTTACACCTAGCTTGAGAACCTCATGAGCAAAACTCCTAAAACCTTAGCCATTGAGCCCATTTTAAGGACCTCAATACATAAAACCCATGACCATTATACAAACCCTCCACTTCAACTACTCAAATTAATGCAATAATTGAAGGTCTAAGATGGATTCAAGTTCGTGACCTCAAATCATAAATTAAACATGAACCCATATGTCAAACCACGAAGTCCATGTTCACATCTTCCCACTTCCAAGTAGGGATCACAATTTCTTGGGCTAGGCTACCCATCCTTTGATGTTCAACCTTCACTTATTGGCAATTTGGACACTCTGCTACAAACTTAGCTATGTTCTTCTTCATGTCATTCCATCAATACACTTCCCTTAAGTCTATATACATCTTGGTGGATTTGAGATGGATAGAGTATTGTAAATTATAAGCTTCATTCAAAATAAAGTCCCTTAGGCTATCAATATTCGAAACACACAACTCGCCTTGGTAGTGAAGCACATTATCTCCCCCTTGTGAGAAGACCTATACCTCTTTTTTGGCAACCAACCTATTTAATTCAACTAATATTGGATCCAAGCATTGTTTGGCTTGATATTTATTACCAAAGATAATTCAGACCCATTTTACACATATATGATACCCTCATAGGAATCACTCACCCTTAACCCCAAATAGTCCAATCGATGTATATCCTTTACCAAATCCCTCTTCCTATCTTCAATATGACCCATACTCCCCATAGATAATCTACTAAGAATGTTGGCTACAATATTTTCCTTACCCAAATGACACAACATACTCATATCATAATCCTTAAGGAGTTCAAGCCATCTCGTTTGCCTTAGATTTAGGTCCTTTTGGCCAAACATAGGTTGCAAATTCTTATGATTGGTGAACACTTCGATATAAACCCCATAAAAATAGTGATATTATATCTTTAATACAAAGATAATCGTCGCCAATTCAAGATCATGAATCAAATAATTTGGTTTATGAACCTTCAATTGCCTTGAGGCATAAGCTATAACCTTACAATTTTGCATTAGGACACAACCCAAACGAACACCGGGAGGTATCACAATACACCACAAATCCATCCAAAACTTCCGTCAATATCAATATAGGGGCCAAAGTAAGTTGATTCTTCAAAGGTTGGAAACTTTTTTCACATTCATTCGATTATTGGAGTTTAGCCTTATTTTGATTCATTTTATCAAAGGCGAACCAATAGACGATAACCCTTCAACAATCCTTCTATAGTACCTGGCCAAACCCAAGAAGCTTCTAATATTCAAAGGAGACAACAATCTACGCCACATTCTTACCACTTCCATTTTCTTTAGATCTGCTATAATTCCATCACCAAACACTATATCCCTAAGAAATGCCACTTCCTTCAACAAAAATTCATACTAGCTAAACTTTGCATAGAATTTCTTATCCCTCAAAGTTTAAAGAATAACCTTAAATGGTCCTTGTGTTCTTCCTCACTTCAAGAGTAGATCAAGATATCATTAATGAACACCACTATAAACATGTCAAGATAACGCTTGAATACCCTATTTATTAAGTCTATAAACACCACAGAGCATTTGTCAACCCAAACGATGACATTAATCAAATAAATCTTCTATTCTTGGAATTGGATACTTGTTCTTTATGGTAACTTTATTCAATTAGTAGTAGTCAATACACATCTGAAGTAACCCATTGTTTCCTTACAAATAATATGGAAGCACCCCATGATGACTTACTTGGCCTAATGAAACCCTTCTACAACAAGTCTTTCAATTGATCCTTCAACTCTTTTAACTCCTCCAAGGCTAGACGATATGAAGGAATGGATAAAGGTTGGGTATCAGGAAGAAGGTCTATGCCTAAGTCTATTTCCTTTTTGGGAGGAACACCTGGTAGGCATCGGGAAAGACATCAAGAACTCATTAACAATGGGAATCGACTCAGCATAAGGGACCTCTAAGTTAAAATCTCTAACCCTCAAAATATGATAGACACATCCCTTGGACATCAACTTACAGGCTTTGAGATATGAAATAAACTGACCTTTACATACGAAATCACTACCCTCCCACTCAAGAATAGGCTCATTTGGGAATTAAAACTTGATCCAACAAGCTTTACAATTTATGGAGGCATATGATGCATACAACTAATCCATACCAAGAATAATACTGAAATTAACCATATAAAGGTTAATAAGATCACAAGGGATAATTTTATGTAAAATCAACACAGGACATTTTTAATAGGCTCTTTTGGCTACAATTGACTCACCAATGTGGGTAAAAAATGAAAAGGGTTCTAACAAAGTATCAAGACAAATATCAAATTTATTATAAATGAAACAAATGACATGTTATCACTTGGATCAAGTAATGCATACACATCAAAATTAAAGACATTTAACATATCGGTGACATTGTCTCTCTTCAACCTCTTGCCTCTTATGGAGGGCATAAAATTGATTAGTGTGTTGACCATACCCTTGAGCTTGTCTATCTTGCACCCCTTAGACTTGAGGCCTAACACCACCACCACTTGTACAATCCTTGACGTGATGACCAAATTTTCCACTCTTAAAGCATGCATCAAAGTCGACCAAACATTTTTATTTGTGAGACTTCCTACACTTCTTGCAAGTGGGATAAGTTTGAACACCTGAAACACCTCCTTGAAC
The DNA here is from genome assembly GCA_038996855.1 of Solanum aculeatissimum. Lineage (NCBI taxonomy): Eukaryota > Viridiplantae > Streptophyta > Magnoliopsida > Solanales > Solanaceae > Solanum > Solanum aculeatissimum. The sequence continues at coordinate 4,877 of JBCEWC010003681.1, forward strand.
TTTAGGAATTTTTCCCTTATCCTTAATGAACCTTTGAGGAAAAGTGTTGGTTGGACCTTGTACAATGTACCTTTTCCCACCATGGGCCCTTCCACTACTACCATTTCCATACCTTTGGTAAGAGAAGCCACCACCATCAACTCAGTCCTTTTTGAACTCCTTAGACCTCTCCCTCATCTTCTCATCCTCTATTTGCTCCGCATAAGGCATAAGCTTAGAGATGTCCATCTCTTGATTAGCATAACATTTTTGAACTCCTTAGACACCAAATATAAATTTTCTCATCCTTGCCCTTGGATCAGAGACTATGAAAGGTACATAGGTAGGAAACTTGGTGAATTTAAGGGCATACTCCCTTACACTTATACTTCCTTGGCAGAGATTGATGAACTCTTAGATCTTTGCCTCCCTTAACTTTAATGGAAATAATGGATCTATAAAGGAACCCTTAAAATCTTCTTATGCAATAGAACCTACAATTTTACCCTTCTCGATCAACCATTGGTCATACCACACATTTTCAACACCCTTAAGTCGATAGGCAACAAGCTCATCCTTATCATTCAAAGACACTCCCATGATTGCCACAATGTTATAGGCTTCATCAATAAATTCTAGAGGGTCTTCACCTAACTTGGAGCCATAGAATTTAGGTGGATTTATCCTCATGAAGTCCCTGATCCTTATAGTAGGGGTAGGCATCTGGAGGAAGAGTGACACCTTGATTGGGTTGGTTGTCTGTGGCTTACACCAACATAGTGATGACATTCCAAAACTCTACTTGTGTAACTGCCTTCTCATGGAGAGCTTAAGATACTGGGAGCTTGGCCTCATTTGGATTGACATCCTTGGCACGGGCACCCTTTCTGGAGGTATTATTTGAAAAGAGTAATCAGCAATCTATTAGATATAGGGTCTTAGGAAAACTCTAAGGCATGAAATGAATCATGAAAGAAGAGAAAGTTCCTTATTTGGTAGCCTCTTATTCATAGATATGGCACACTTCACTTCTATGAACAAAACTCTACTTGACGTGGTATGTTGGACTCCCAAAGATACTTCAAAAATTTATGCTCTGATACCAAGTTTGTCATGACCCAAGCTAGGCCCTAGGTGTGATACGGTGAATAAGGATCCTAAGGGAACCTCAAAAAAGTCTCTTAGCATTCATTCAAATATTTATAGATAATGAATATCTTCATAAAGAGAAAACTAAGGAAAATAGGAATAAAGGTCATAAAATAAGACTATAACAAGAGTAGCAAATCAACATACAACCATGCATACTTGTCCAATAATACCTCTAACCATATACTAGGCAAGGGCTAATATATTGTAAGGTCCCATGCTTCAAAAGATGAAACTGAGGCTTTAAAATAGTGTTTCTAGATATTTTGGCCTAGGGCGCCACCAAGACACCCTTTATGAATAGTGGTACATACCAACACTCATGAAGGGGCTCATGTAAAGGCCTCTTAGTTTATTTGGGGGATGCCCTTGCAAGGTGCACACTACAAGACCCTGTACGAGATGTGGTGCACTCCACACCTTGTGGAATAGTTTCTAGTGTGTTCACCCTCTAGGCCCTCATGCCCCATGCAGTCCACGAGCCATGGAGCACTGCATGATTTATGGAGGATCTCTTAAAAGGACTCGTACAGTGTTCATTTTGAAGTTTAAGTGAGGGCTTTTGGGTTTTTTCCTAATCTATGGTTCAATGTCTTAGGACCCTTTATATACATTTTTACCCCTCCCATGCTATTCTAACTATCATAAGTCCTCCATACACTTCTATTCTTCCAAATTCATTACCCTCTCATCAATTTCACTCTCAAGTCTACTCTCAAGCTCAAGTGAAGAAATCATTAAAGAACTTTGAATTTCAACTCAAGTTCATCCTTAATCCTTCAATTATATTTGAGGTATGTAGGTCTTCACCCATGGGTACCTTAAACCTATGGATCCTAACCTATCTTCATACTATTTAAATAATTTCAAGTATGATCAAAATTAGACTTTGATTTCAAATACTATATTACGATGTGGATTACCTTTATATACTAGAATATGCATGAATTACTCTTAATTTATATGAACTATATGGTTTTCATGAGATTTCTCAATTATGCTATGATGATTATGGAAACCATGCATGGATCACCTCAATTATGATTCAAATGATCTTCAATTCTACAATTATACATGAAAATACTTTACTCTCGTGATTTTGAACTTGATGGATATGTACCCATGTTATTTCTCTTCACTTCATTACATGATCATGATGAATAAGTTTTGAGTATGATTATAAATAGGAGATTTAGGACCTTGAAGGTGACTTGTGGTTCCTACAGGGAGATTCAAGATCCTAAGAGGTAAGTTATACCCCTAGTAGGGGATTTAGGACCTTGAAGGTGACTTGGGGTCCTTGCGGAGAGATTCAAGATCTTAAGAGGTTACTTAGGACCCTTAATATGAAATAAGTTACTCCTATACATGATATTATGAACTATGAGATTATGGTCAATCTTATGATGATGGTGTATAAGTATGGATTGTGATGACTTATCATGTTTTATGATCAACATGACTTATGATGATTTATGATAAGTATGACTTTATGTATATATATTATGTATTCTATAAGAAGTTGACTTAGCACTAAGAGGACCTTGGAATTATAGCTCACCCATTAGTTGAGGCATGACTCGTAGAAGTAAAATCACATTATCTCATAACTATATGCCACCATTAGAATGATGGTGTTCCCAATATGGGTTTTTAGTGGATCCACATAGTCTATTATATGACATGTAGAGTACTACCTTGGCAAGTAGACTCCCTTTCTTCTGATGTAGGAGCAACATCGGAATTCCATATTATAGATTGCATAGTCTTACTATCGATTATAATGACATTCCTACATATATTGATGCACTAGGATATCATGCATTATGAAACTCATGGCATATTAGATGATGATTTCTTTCTTTACTTAAATATATATATAAGTATGTGTGTGTATGCGTGCATACACACACGCATGCGCGTGCCCTTGCTCATGTACCATTATTATACAATTATTAATATTATGTAATATTATTGTATAACATGCTCACATACTTAGTATATTCAAATGTACTAATGCATACTTTATGCATACATTATATTACAATGTAAGGACAAGTGACTATCTTTCTCCTTATCCTCGTTGCAAGATTTGGATTGAGTTCAAAGATGAATTGGGTGAGTCCTCATGCTTTGAGGACAAGACCTACTATCATCTAGCTTTATGTTATGTTTGAGACCATCTTTATTTTCATTGAGGTGAGCTTGGGATATGTCTTACTCCTCCCTACTCATCCATTAAGTTAAAGGCTTATTGGACACGATTATGATATTCATGGCTTATGTACTTCTTCACTTTTTTGCTTCATTAGTGACTATATCTTAACTTTCACTTATATATTCTTCTCTTATTGCCTTGAATGCTTATGATATACTAAGAAGCCTAGTTTGGAGTTCCCTCAGGGATCTTATTCACTTTGTTTCACCCATGGTCTAGCTTGGGTCATGACAAACTTGGTATCAAAGCCCAAGGTTTTGAAGCATCCTAGGGGGTCCAACATGTCGCATCAAGTAAAGTCTTATTCATGCCCGTGAAGCATGCCAGATGTATGGATAGGGGGATATGAGGTATTTTAAGAAATATTTCACTTCTTTCATGATTCATGTTGTGCTGTAGAACGAGTCCTAAGGCTTTTTAACTCTAATGATTATTATTTACACTTTTCAAAAAATGCCTCCAAGAAAAGCATGTGAGCCATATGTTTTAATGAGAATCAAGCTCCTCATGATCCTTTGGGAGAACAAGTCACTAATGTTAAATTCCAGACCGTTATTGCTAGGTTGTCCTAAGCTATGGCAAACCAGGCCAATCAATGTGGGTTTTGCTCTTACTCTTCATGTGCCTACTCCAATAGCAAGGGTGAGGAATTTTGATTAGATGAACCCTTCTAAATTCCATGGTTTTAAGACAAATGAAGATGCCTAAAAGTTCATTGATGAGGTGTATAAGATATTGGCTATCATAGGGATGACTTCAGAGGGGAAAGTAGGGTTGGTAACATATCAACTCAAAGGAGTGTCCCAGGTGTGGTGCACTTAATGGGTGTTGTAAAAGGTAGATAAAGGTCCAATTAGTTAAGAAGATTTCAAGCTTGCATTCCTTGATAACTTCATTGCCCTTGTACATAGGGAATGACTAAGCTTATAAAATATCAAGAAAAGGAATATGAGTGTGAGGGAGTATGCCTCAAGTTCACCAAGATTTCCAAATATGTTGTGTCCTTGGTTACTGACCCCTATGCTAGAATGAGCAAGTTCATTTTAGGGATATTCACTTGGTTGTCAAAGAGTGTCAGACTACTATATTTTTCAAAGAGATAGATATCTCAGCTTATGACCTATCTCAAGCAAAATAAAGATGAGAAGCTCAAGGAGAGAAGGGTGAGAGAGTCCAAGAAGGCTTTGTTCGAAGGTGGGTTCTCTAATGTTAGGTCCAATGGTGGAATTGGTTGTCCTCAACAAAGCCAAATGTTTAGGACCACGGGTCATTTCAAGCTCCAAATCAAAGGCTTGAAAGGGATAGGGTGTCATTCCCTTGGGCTCAAGAAGGTGGTGGACAAGGCTTTCTTAGGTGCACTGCTTATGGGAAGAACCATGGAGGTAAGTGTTTGGCAAATTTTGGTGCTTGCTATGGATATGGTAAAGTGTGTCAAAAACTATCTAAGTGTCTAAATATGGCAAATAAAGGTCATGAAGGTCATCCTCAAGGACGAGTTGCTCTAGGTGGTAGAGGGAAACAGAGGTTTCAACAAGGTGGTGCTCAATACAATAACAAATTTTATGCCCTTCATGCTAGGAAAGATGTGAAAGAGACTCAAGATGTGGTTACCGATATATTGTAGGTATTTGACTTTGATGTGTATGCATTACTTGATCGGGTGCCAGTTTATCTTTTATCACTCTTTTCCTAACCACTACGGTTGATATGATTCACAAAATCTTACTTAAGCCTTTCTTAGTCTATACTCCTGTGGGTAGTTGTAGCTCGAAGAGTCTATCGGAGTTGTCTTGTGTTAGTGTTGCATAAAGTTATTCCTTGTGATATTTTTGAGCTTGAGATGATCAAATTTTTTGTTGTTCTAAAGATGGATTAGTTACATGCCTTTTATTCCTACATACACTAGAAGACTCGAAAGTTCCAATTCCAATTTTCAAATAATCTAATTCTTAAATGGGTAGGTAGTGACTCAACGTTCAAAGGTCGATTCATCCCTTATATTTAAGGCCAAAAATGATAATTTCCAAGGGGTGTATCTATCATATTGTGAGAGTTAGGGATGTCAAATTTGAGTCTCCTACTCTTGAGTTAGTTCCTATTGTGAATGAATTTTCTGATGTCTTTCTTGAAGATTTACTCGGTATTCCTCCCAAAAGGGAAGTATACTTTGGCATAGATCTCCTTCCCAATACCCAACCCATCTCTATCCCTCCTTATCGGATGTTCCTAGTGGAATTAAAAAAGTTAAAAGATTGGTTGAAAGACTTGATGGAAAAGGGTTTCATTAGGCCAAGCATGTCACCATGGGGTACTTCTGTATTGTTTGTAAGAAAGAAGGATGGGTCACTTCGTATATGTATAGACTACCAATAATTTAATAAGGTGACTATAAAGAACAAGTATCCATTACTAAGGATAGATGATTTGTATGATCAGTTGCAAAGGGCTAGTCACTTCTTCAAAATTGATTTATGTTCTGGCTACCATCAGTTAAGGGTAAAGGAGTGTGATATTCCCAAGATAAAATTTTGGACAAGGTATGATAACTTTGAATTTATGGTTATGTCATTTGGGTCAACCAATGATCTGACAGTTTTCATGGATCTTATGAATAGGGTGTTCGAGCCTTATCTTGATACGTTTGTGGTGGTCTTCATAAATAAAATTTTGATTTATTCTTGTAGTGAAGAAGAGTGTATAGATCACTTGAGGGTTATGCTCTAGACCTTGAAAGATAAGAAACTATCTTCAGAATTCAACAAGTGTGAGTTTTGCTTGAAAGAGGTGACATTTCTTGTCCATGTAGTATCTAATGATGGAATTAAGTTTGATCCAAAGAAGACTAAGGAAGTAAGGAATTAGCCTAGACCATTGTTTCCTCTGAATGTTAGGAGTATCTTGGGTTTGGTTGGGTACTACCAAAGGTTTGTTGAGGGGTTTTCATCCATTTTTGTATCTTTCACCAAGTTGACTCAAAAGAAGGAAAAGTTTTAATGGTTGGATGAGTGTGAAAAAAGTTTTCAAACCTTGAAAGATTTTCTTATATCAGCTCCTATCTTGACATACTAGAAAGTTTGGATGGGTTTTTGGTTATTGTGATGCTTCCCATATTAGTTTGGGTTATGTTCTAATGTGAAATGGTAAGGTCATTACATATGCTTCGAGACAGCTGGAGGTGCAGGAGGGAAACTATCCAACCCATGATCTTGAATTAGTAGTTGTGGTATTTTTTTTGAAGATTTGGCATTATTATCTTTATGGGGTGTATGCTGATGTGTTTACCGACCACAAGAGTTTACAATATGTGCTCAGTCAAAGAGACATAAATTTGAGGCAAAGGAGATGGCTTGAGCTCCTCAAGGATTATAACATAAGTGTGCAATATCATCTGGGCAAGGTAAATATTGTAGTTGATGCTCTTAGTAGGCTATATATGGGTAGTGTGGTTCATGTGGATGAGTCCAATAGGGAATTGGTGAAGTATGTACATCGTTTGGCATGTTTGGGGTAAGGTTTAGTAACTCCAATGAGGGTGGCATCGTTATGCAAAATAGGGCTAAATCATCAGTGGTGGTAGAGGTCAAGGCATCATAGGATCTAGATCTGGCATTGGTTGAGTTGAAGAAGTTGATTGTCGAGAATAAGGTAGAGGTTTTCTCCCAAGGCGGAGATAGTGTGCTTCTATACCAAGGTTGGTTATGTGTTCTAAATGTAGATGGTTTAAGATAGGTGATTTTTAAGAAAACCCATAACTCTCCATATTCCATACATCCTGGATCCACCAAAATTTACCGAGACTTAAAGGAGGTGTATTGGTGGAATGGCATGAAGAAGGATATAGCTAGGTTTATGGCGGAGTGCACTAATTGCTAACAGGTGAAGGTGGAACATTAAAGGACCGGTGGCTTGGCCCAAGACATAGAGGTTCCTACTAGGAAGTGGGAAGATATGAACATGGAATTTGTGACAGATTTTCCTCGTACCCCAAAGAAATATGACTCCATTTGGGTGATTGTTGATAGAATGACTAAGTTAGCGTATTTTCTATCGATCAATACTATTTTCAGTACCGAGGATTATGATAGTTTATACATTAGGGAGTTATTGAGGTTACATGGTGTATCGTTGTCCAGCATATCATAGCATGGTACCCAATTTACTTCTTATTTTTGGAGGTCATTTCAGAGTGAATTTGGCACAAAGGTGAAGTTGAGAATTACTTTTCATCCTCAAATAGATGGTCAAGCCGAGAGGATAATTTAGAACTTAGAGGATATGTTGAGGGCTTGTATGTTAGAATTCAAAGGTAATTGGGATGATCACCTATCTCTTATTGAGTTTACCTATAATAACAATTATCATGCTAGCATTGAGATGACACTATTTGAGGATTTGTATAGGAGGAGATGTAGGTATCTAGTGGGTTGGTTTGAAATTGGTGAGATGGTTATGATCGGTCCTAATTTGGTGATAGATGTTATGAAAAAGGTGAAGCTCATAAAGAAGAAATTGAAGACAACCCTAAGTCACCAAAAGCCATATTCCAATGTTAGGAAGAGAGATCTTGAGTTCCATGTAGGGGATTGGATATATGTGAAGATTTCACCCATGATGAGTGTGATACATTTTTGTATAAAAGGTAAATTGAGTCCCCGGTATGTAGGGCCATATGAGATTTTAGAACGAATTGGTAAGGTGGCATATAGGTTGTACTTGCCATCGAAATGTCTTTAATTCATCCGGTATTTCATGTGTCCATGTTGAGGAAGTGCATTGGTGATCTGAGCTCTATTGTGCCCTTAGTGGGTGTTGAGGCTGGGGAGAATTTGACTTATGAAGAAGCTCCGGTAGAGCTTTTGGACCGGCAAGTGAAGAGTCTACGTAACAAGGAAATGGCATTGGTTAAAGTCCTTAGGAAGAACCAACATGTTGAGAGTGCTACATGGGAAGAAAAATCGGATATGATGTAATGATACCCTCATCTTTTCCACTTTATTCAAGCCTAAGTTAATTGGATATTCATGCAAAATGGTCCAAGTCCTTTCATTTTTGTATTTTCATGTCATAACATGCATGCTTGCTCATGAAACTGGTTTTAAATGATGATTGTTGAAAAGGTTTGAAGGTTTTATGAGTTTGATTTAAACAAGTATTTTGCACTCATGTTGGGTTGTTGATAATTATTTTGCTCTATCCAAGCTAACTCTTATCTCATTTGAGGACGAATGATCCCAAGAGGGAGATATTATAAGGTCTCGTGCTTTGAAAGGTAGAACCAAGGCTTTAAAATAGTTTTTCTAGAGATTTTGGCTCAGGGTGCCAACAAATACACCTTTCACGAATAGTGGTGCATACCACCATCCATGAAAGGGCTAATGGAAGGGGCCCTTAGTTGATTTGGGGGCTACCCTATGCAAGGTGCGCACCACGAGACCTTCCACGGATCGTGATGCACTCTACGCCTTATGGAGTGGTGTGTGGTGGGTGCACCCATTAGGCCCTCATGCCCAATGCAGTCCACGACCCTCACCACGAGTCATGGTGCACTTCATGATTCCTGGAGGGTCTCTTGAAGGGACTCATGCAATGTTCATTTGGGAGTTTAAGTAAGGGATTTTGCATCTTTTCCTCATCTGTGGTTCAATGTTTTAGGACCCTTTATGGATGTTTTCCCCCTCTCATGTTATTCTAATTATCCTAAGTCCTCCATATTTTCCTATTATTCCAAATTCATAACGCTCTCATCAATGTTCATTCTCAAGTCTACTCTCAAGCTCAACTGAAGATATCATTGAAGAACATCTCATTTCAAGTCAAGTTAATCCTTAATCCTTTAATTATCTTCGAGGTATGCGGTTTTCATCCATGGATACCTTCCACCCATGGAGCCGAACCTATCTTCACACTATTTTAATAATTTCAAGTATGATCAAAATTAGGGTTTTCATGACTTTGATTTCAAATATTATTATTATTATGTAGATTATCTTTGTATACTAAAATATGTATGAATTACTCTAAATTTACATGAAGTATATGCTTTTCATGAGATTACTTATGCTATGATGATTATGGAAACCATGCTCGGGTCACCTTAATTATGGTTCAAATGATCTTCAATTCTACAATTATGCATGAATTTACTTTACTTTCATGATTTTGAACTTGATGGACATGCACCATGCTATTTCTCTTCACTTTATTACATGATCATGATTTGGGCATGAATAAGGTTTCAAGTATGATTATCAATAAGGGATTTAGGACCTTGAAGGTGACCTGGGGTCCTTAGAGAGAGATTCAAGATCCTAAGAGGCGACCTAGGATTCTAGTAGGGGATTTAGGACCTTGAAGGTGAACTGGGGTCCCTAAGGGCATATTTAGGATCCTAAGAGGCGACTTAGGACCCTAGTATGAAATAAGCTACTCCTATACATGATGTTATGAACTATGATATTATGGTCAATCATATGATGATGATGTACAAGTATGGATTATGATGATTTATGATATTTTATGATAAGCATGACTTATGAAGATTTATGACAAGTATTACATCATGTATCTATGTTATGTATTTCGTGGGATGTTGACTTAGTATGATAGGACCTTGGAATTACGGCTAGCCCATTAATTGAGGCATGACCCGTAGAAGTAAAATCTCATTGTCTCATAACTACATGCCACCACAGGAATAATGATGGTCCCAATATGGATTGCTAGTAGATCCACATAGTTTATGATATGAAATGTAGAGTTTTACCTTGGCAAGTAGAGTCTTTTTTTATGTAGGGGAAACATCGGGATTCCATGTTATAGCTTGCATGGTTTTATTGTTGGTTACGATGTCATTCCCACATATGTTGATATATTATGATATCATACATCATCACACTCATGGCATATTGGTATGATAACATGGAATCCAATGTAACTACTACATTGAGAAAGGAGAGACCACTTTGCCAAGGTAGTCTTTGTGATGGTATATTCATTCATTCATTAATATTAGGGCTAAATATGGATCCACTAGCCTAGTCTATAAGTCAACCTATGGTGGCACATATAGTTATGAGAGTAGGAGCTTCTACTAGGACCCCTTAGGTTGAGTCTTCACCCAAAGCCTTATTCGGTGCTAAGTTAAGTCACGCGAAATAATAATAATACATTAAAGTAATCATTCATAAGCTTTAAGTTCACTAACATCAATGAAATTCATAAAATAGCTCATGAACCTTAAGGATTCAAAATGTGAGAATTGTCCTTATCACATAAGGAATTCATCATTTAGGTGAGAAAACCTTTTACCAATCATTCATTAAGTCATAAAATGGCTTCCATGATCAAATTCATAGCTTTCCTAATTCTTTAGTTGAAACTCTTGTCATTTAAGTCATATTTCATTGTAATATAAGATAAATTAGGCGAGTTCAATGTCAATTTGTCTTTAAATCGTGCAATGCAAGAAAACTATGCTTAATCACAATGAAATTCATCAATTCATATAGTAAAAACATCAACCGACCATAAAATCTCAAAACCCTATATATCTTGACATAAAATACCATATAAATCATCAACTCCTTGCAATTGAATATCAATTTGTAACAAAATACGTCATATAGAAGTACATAAATCATAATACATGTATTTGAAGCAAAATCATAAATATCCATGAATTTACATGAATAAGATTTTGAGATTTAGTAGGAAAACACTTGGGCTCTATGGGTGGAAGGTACCAATGGATGAAACTCACATACCTTAGGTGGAATCTATGGAGGAAATTTGGATGTTGGAGAAGAAAGCTTGAAACTCTAGCTTAAAACCTTCAGTGAAACTTGGAGGATGAAAGGCTTTGAGAAATTTGAGTGTCTTAGGGATTGGAATGAAATAAGAGTGTATTTAGAGGGGTTGGGATGGTTTTGGGTTGGCTTAGGCTTAAAATGACATAGTTTAGGAGTTAAACGAGTAATAAATGATCGAAGAAACCTTCAATAAAAATTGTTCGTATGGGGACCACGAGAAGGTCTATGGATCGTAGACAGGTCTATGACTCGTGGTCCTGGACTCATAGAAAGCAGGCACCAATTTGGAGTTTTTGATTCTCATCTACCAAACCTCCTTCTACAATCCGTTGTTTGGATCATGACCCATAGAAGGGTCTCGTTCTGTTCATTTTCCAAAAGTCCTAAAACACGAAATTTGTTCCCCAAACCACAACCAAGTCTATAGCTTGTAGTTCTATTTACGGGTCATAGATACCCTCGTACATAACCTCCACACTTAGTCCAATTTCATTCCTTCACTACCCTATCTATGAGGCCCATGTTCGACTCATACTTCTAAGTACGGGCTCGTCATGTTAGGTCGTAACTTTGATCCTGAAACCCAAAAATTTGCCCAATATAGGTACTCATTCACTAGCCTAGTCTATGAATCGTGGTTACAACTATGAGTTGTGGTTAGGCCTTTATAGAACCTAGAACCAAAAATCACAAATCTGTAATTTTTCCGCAAAATCTAACTTTTCAACTTTCGAGGTTTTATAAGAAGGATTATGTTGGTAGAACCTCAACATGGAGACATGAAAGATAGGATACTATGAACATCTCAAGCGGTAATTTCAACTTATATGTCACCTTTCCAACTCTTCCCAAGATTTCCTAAGGGCAGATAAATCAAGCACTAAGTTTGCCCTTACCACCAAATTTCATTACATGTTTCGCATATAAAACCTTCAAAATCTCTCGATCACCCATAAAAAGTCTAAGTCACGACACCTCGTATTATTATAAGACTTTTGTTGACTTCCAGCAGTTTTGGGTCAACTCAAAATAAGATTTACTTGTCAATCGCTCCATGATTTGAATCAAGGCCAAATAATTCAACTTTCAAACTTTTGATCCAACCAATTGGAGATCTACAACGCCCCTCATAAATTGCTAATAGGCAGACATGTGGACACTTATTTGATAACGTTGTTGTAAATGAATTCCATAAGAGGAAAATATTCATCTCAATTACCACTAAAATAGATCACAGAGGCTCTCAACATATCCTCAAGAGTTTGAATAATTTGTTTTGTTTGCTCGTATATCTAGGGATGAAAAGTTGTATTCAAATTTACATGAGTTACTAAACCCTCTTAGAACTTCCCCAAGTGAGTAGAAATTTATGTTCCTCTATCCAAAATAATAAACGTCAGAATACCATGCAATCTCACTCTTTAAGTACAAGTTAGCATAATGAGCTGCAGTATTTGTTGTCGTCATAGAATGAAAGTGTGCAGACTTCATAAGCCTATCAACAATCACCTAAATTGAATCATACCAGATCTTTGTGTCAGTTAAGCCAACAACAAATTCCATATTAATCATCTCCCACGTTGATTACAAAATTTTGATATTTTGAGCTAGACACATGGATTGCTGATACTCAGACTTCACTTGTTGGCAATTCAAACACTTAGCCACAAAATTCGGTATATCAACTTTCATTCTATTCTGTCAATAGTGTTGCATCAAATCTTTGTACATCTTGATGGATCTTGTATGCAAAAAATATTTGGAACTATGAGTTTTTACCATCAATTCTTGTCAAAGACTATCAACATTCATAACACACAAGCGACCTTGTAGTTTCAAAATATTATCAACTAAATTAATCGTGAACGAAGTGTAAATATCATTTTGCACTCTGTTGTATAGCTTAACCAAAATCTCATCTTCATATTTCTTGTAATTAATCCTCTCCACGATATCTGATTACCAATGAGTAATCCCAACTAACTTTCAACCATCAGCCTTATCCATCTGGACATTAAGACAAAGTACTTGGTCGAATAAATTCCTTATTAAGCAAATTCATCATTGATCTTTTAACTCCCTTAACTCAAGAGGAGTCATACGATAAGGTAGAATAGAAATTTGTTGAGTACCCGGAATAACATCAATTTTGAAATTATGATACTTCATAAAACCATCAATTATGAAGAATTAATCAATTTTAAATCATTTTGTTCAAAAATCAAGCCAAACCATTCAAGACCAAAATAAAATCAAGTAGTTCGTCAAATCATGTCAATTTAAGGGAGAACCAATAAATAAACACGTCTGCTAAAGATCAATCACATCAATTAGCGTGTCATTCTTTCGTGTAGTGCCATATTTTCAAGCGAATCAAGATGGGAGTCATTCCATTTTAGGATCCCTATTTCACCCGGGATGTTAACCCACGAAGGTCAATTGTCCTTTGAACTAACACACCTTGCTCGAAATGATTCATTAGGATCTATACTCTGAAATAACACAGCTTACTCAGACAAGCCCAAACATAAATAGGAGAAAATATGGCTTATTAGCCAGAAGTTCTTCAAAATTATTATCTCATAAATAGTGGTATATCAATTGCTTCACTAGTTTGAAATTTAAATCATAATTCAAGTCAATAGTTCGTTCATAGAGCAAATTGATGCTTAAAAAGTCACTTTGAAATCAAGCTTAGATTTAGAGCCAATCATATATATATACATAGTTCATAATATAAAACAAAATCAAAATACTAAGACTAAACGCGAGCTAGTCTCTCGCATACATAAATTCTTGTTAAAATCCACTTTGTACTAATAAAAATGTGTTCATACTCCATACTTCAAAAGAAGATTAAATTGGATAAATAGTCATCATTCAATACTGACACGGATCTATCTATATGAGTTTTTGTTTTTTTAAAATTCTCATTTAATTAATGATTAAAGGATGCAGACATATTGTTTATCACATGTGCAAAGTGGTATGTCAAAATTGGATGTGTTTTTACAAAATAATGGCATGGATGGACACTTTGTTAAATGACAATCGCATAGATGTGCCCAACTTTTAAAAGATGGTATAAATGGATTTTTTCAAAATTCAATGACATATTTTGTGTACTTTTTTTATCTTGCAACCATAGAAATTCATTATTGCACATAGAAATAAGGCAAAAAAGCTCATCTTATGTTGGTGTTATGTTGATATTGTAGTTTGGTAGCCTCTTATATTTACATAGATCTACATAATTAAAATTTGTTAAAAGAAAAAACTCAATAAGTACTAAAGTCCCTAGTGTTTATTCATGAAATAACCACGATGCCTGTGGCTTATCCCCATATTATTTTTTTTACATTTTGCAACCATAGAATTAATTATTGCTCATAGAGAGGAGCTAAAAGGCATTGTTTTCAACAAATTTTAGTGTGATAGAAAATAAATTGCAATCACAAATAAAATATGAAGAAACATAATTTTATTAATAAGCATGTAGGTACAAATATGTTTATCCTTTGATTTTTCTCTTATAAGATTTACGTAGGATAATTTGATCTCCTTGGACATATTTTGATCTCTCGATAAATATCCTCAGAATTTATGGGATATTTGAGATGTCTATTCAAGGGAATATAATACCCTTTATATAGGCATGAATTAAGATTTAGGGTAAAGTAGCCTCAAAGAAAGCTTCCACGAAACTCTGACTAAAATAGAACTCACCTTATAGAATCTTACAAAATTTTGCTGTCTACAGGCATATTTATCCAATTTTAGATATATCATGAAGCTCTCATATGTTGTTCTGTTTTCTTTCTTTTCTGTTGATATCTGTTGTTTTGGTATCCCTGTTACACTGACATAGATCTAGACAGTTAAAATTGGTTAAAAGGGAAAACTCATGGGTTTACAGATCCAAGTGTTTATTCATGAAATAACCACAATGCCTGTGGTTTCTTCATCTTGAAATACATTGTTGCGCATAGAGAGAAGGCAAAAGCACATGATGAAAAGAAACGTAAAACAAGGAAATCTTGATCTGATACAAATTTATGACACATTAATAGGACCTGATCACTTCTTTGAAACTGCTGACATTCTCTTGTAGCCGTTTACTAGGGGGTACAAATATAGATCACCATGCTCTGAAACTGTAACATTCCTGTAGCCTGATTAAGAGAAGTACTTTCGGATGAAACGTTACTGCCCACTCTCCTCCATCTTCTTTTTCATTTTGAATTGCAATGTGGCAGGAGCACAATCCAGTGGTGTTTCACCTTATACAAAATTAACACCAATAAACAGAATGATCATCCAAATGACTAAAAAGATCACTATGGATCTGTTTGGAAAGTCACCTAGTAATTGAAATTAGTGTAATTATTGGAATAGTAATTGCACATCCTGTAATTACACACTCTGGTAATTACAATGTCTTGTTTGTTGAGTGTAATTATATTGTAATTACAAGCGTGTTGTTTGATTGCACGATTGTAATTACAAGGTTATATTAAATTTTAAAAATAAAAATTAATTATTTAAAATTAAAAATTTATATTAGACAAATATAAGTATTTATAAATAATATTAAATTAAATATTTAAGATATATATTGTCTTTTAAAAATATATTAATTAGTAAATACATATTCTTAACTAATATTATAAAAAAAATCACTTTATATTTTTTTGTAAATTAGTATATTTTAATTAAATTAATTATAAAAACTAACAATATAAGTTTTATGAGAACATCATGAATGTGTTTGACAAAAATATTAAACATTATATAATGTCATAGTAAAATTGTTAAAATATTTGATGAAAAAATAATCTATCTAATATAATTAAAAAAAATAAATGGCTTGTAATGTGAAATATTAAGTCAATACTACAAAAACAAATGAAACTAAAAAATATAACATAAGCTTTAAATTCAAAATTAAAAAAATTAACATAATACTCTTATGCCAAATTTCAATATAACACACATAAATATGATTTAAAAGAAAAAAATACATATATTTATAACTTTATCCAACAATGAATTCAACTTTAATTTAAAAATTAGAATGTTAATAAAATCATGCTAGTGAAAAATAAAATAAGACAGAATAAATAAATAAAAAGATAATGTGAAAAATTGTATGAAATCACATGACAAGAATTGAGAGGTAATTACACCCGGTCAATTACAGTGAGTTATCTGCTGACCATGTAATTACCTGTCCAACCCAACAGGTTAGACAGTGTAATTACACCCAATTCCACCAAATTCAATTATCAGGGCGTCCTTCCAAACAGTTTCTACCGGATTTTTAGTTTGCCAAGGACCAGAATATTTGCATCCCCGAGTTTCGAACCTGTTTGCCAACTAGGAAAGGACTAGCTAACTCTCAGGAGATGTATCGTTCACACAAAAAGATTCAAAAAATAAAAAGGGAAGACAAAAAACCCAGAATATTTGCAAAGCACAAAAAGAATGTATGATGAAGTTTTAATTTTAGCAGGAACAGAGTATTGGCTTAAATTTATGCTCTCTGAAACATCCCATTACTTAGTTATGAGGCCTCAAAAAGGGGTGCTGTCATTTGATGCTATTTGCAGCTCCAATTAGATCAAAAAATCTCTATCCTTTAGATATATTTTACCTTGTGAATTTTTGCAGTACAAATTTGAACCACTCTCCATGAGTGCAAATGCTATTTCTGTTCGATTGAATACCGCTGCCTACATCAGACAATGCCATTTATATTTGTCATACTGTAAGTAGAAAATTATATGTTAATTGTACAATTATGTAGTTAAGCATGAGATACGAGTACCAGGTGTAGCAATGATGATCCTTGCTTGTCAAGGTAATTTGCATCAACTCCCTGAGAAAATTTGAGATCAAATGTCGCAAATAAGACGGAAATGCCATATTGAATTACAAGTGAAAGGTGGTCTACATGAATACCTGACTTAGGAGCTTCTTTGCAGCACCGACATCACCATTTTTTATTGCTTCTCTTAATCCCTGCAAAAAAATTGGATAAAAGGAAAGAAAAAATATGGACTTCTCAATCACAAAAAAATATGGACCTCTCAATCACTTAATCTTACTGTTTACAATCTAGTAATGTTAAAGGACAGTTTACACCAGTAAGTTCCTAATAAACTTTGTTATTCTTTAGGGCCCTTTCGTCATTTGTTTTCTATCTTCATACAGTTACCTTGGTTCCATGTAACTAAATGGCTGATGAATCATTTGGATTCAAACCTCTATGAAATAACTGAGTATCCAAGCTACTTTACCTATCTGTAAATCTACTCTCCGTGAGTAAAGGTTACCACTGGAAAAGCAAGGTAAGGCACTATACCTCGCCACTGACTTCATAATCCACTGTAATTGTCTCCATGTTGCAGCTGGTAGCTGGACCAATATTGAAAGTTGTACTGCAAAGTATATGCTTAATTAGTTCTGTGATTAAATTCCTAAGGCCTAAGCAGGTAACAAAAGGGAGAGAACCAAACGTTATGGATTTTGAAGAAAAGATCTTATAAACTAATGCTTAGCGTCGAAAGTAGGAATAGGGAAGAAAGGTTAAGGATTTTGAAGAAAACATCTTATAAACTAACACTTAATGTCGAAAGTAGGAGCTGAAAGTGGAATATTTGAAGGGGAAATCGGACATTAAATTCTCCTTCCTCTTGTCTGGTTTAAATAGAAAACAAGAAAGTTGAACAGAAAACGATTTCTCTTGTTTAGAGTCTCAAGGTAGGGGTAAGGTGTGCATACAATCTACCCTTCCCAGATCCCACTTGTGGGATTACACTCAGTTTGTTATTGTTTGTTGTTGTTGTTGTTGTGAGTCTCAAAGGAGGGAGGAAATAAATTGTTGATAGTTGCATGTTTTTCACTTTATATTTGGAACTTTCTCTAGATTTTGGAGAATTTTTTGGGGCTTATACACAATTCACTCTATAGAATGCTCATCAGACTTTTGTAGTTCTATTATAAAATGGAGTAACTCATACATTGATCTCGACCCTCCAAGAACATGAAACTATTTAACCATGAGGGGGGAGGTGGAATAAACAATCAAGGGAAAAAATCCCCATCGTATAACTGTATAAAAGACCAACGTGGCTTTGGTTTGACTTCACAAGCTACAATAATACCGTTACGCTAACCATTACTTTATTTTGTCAATCTTCGTGCAAGTTCACTAAAAGAATATGCAATTAGATTAGAGTTGCTAAATAAATATTCATTACTCCCACCATTTGTTCATGTATATTTATTTCCACGTTCTCAAAAAGGATGTGTTTTGTAATACCCTGAGCATTTTGAAGGTTTGGGATATGATATAATAAGGTAAAATGTTTGAAAAATGGCCTCGGTGGATTTTTAGGCCAAGCGGACTGCAAAATAAAATTTTCGAAAAATTTCAGTAACCAGAAGGGTCCGCGACAGGACCACATCGCGGACCTACTTAATGGTAGTTCAAATTTTTCACAAGTCCAAATCTGAACAAAATTTGACCAAAATCCAATCCACTCAAAAATGACCTATGATGAACCTACTTTGCGTTGCGGACTTGCTCTATGATAGTTCCAAATTTTCCATACAATTTCTGTATTTAGTAAGGATACTTTGGATTTTTTCCGATGTGTCATTAACTGAATTTGGACGGTTTTTTGGACGAAATCCCATACTATAAATCACCTTTAACCCCAAAATTGATCATATTCTTCCACAATTCACACATTACAAAAATTCTCTCTCTAGAAAATTGCTTTTGATCTCGAGAAGGCCTATGACAAAGTTCCGAGGGGTGTCTTATGGAGGTGTCTAGAGGTGAAAGGGGTCTCAATGGTATATATTAGGGCGATAAAGGACATGTACGACGGAGCCAAAACTCGGATAAGAACGGTGGGAGGAGACTCAGAGTACTTTCCTGTTGAGATAGGACTTCATCAAGGATCTGTGTTGAGCCCTTTTTTGTTTGCCTTGGTGATGGATGAGCTGACGCGGTCTATTCAGGAGGAGATTCCATGGTGTATGTTATTTGCAGATGATATAGTACTGATTGATAAGACTCGGACTAAAGTTAATGATAGATTGGAGGTTTGGAGACACGCTCTGAAATCCAAAAGGTTCAAACTAAGCAGGACCAAAACAGAATATTTGGAGTGCAAACTCAATATTGCGAGGGATGAAGCAGGCATTGATGTGAGGTTTGCCACTCAACCTATTCCCAAGAGAGATAACTTTAAATATCTTGGGTCCATCATCCAGAGTAGTGGCGATATCGACGATGATGTCACACATCGTATTGGGGCAGTATAGACAAAATGAAGGTTTACCTCTGGAGTATTGTGTGATAAGAAGATACCACCTAAACTCAAAGGTAAGCTTTACAGAATGGTGATTAGACCGTCTTTGCTATATGGGGTGGAGTGTTGGCCAATCAAAAATTCATATGTTCAGAAAATACAGGTCATGGAGATGAGGATGTTGAGATGGATGTGTGGTCATACCAGGAGTGATAAGATTAGGAACGAGACCATTCGGGAGAAGCTAGAGGTGGCCCCTGTGGCTGATAAGATGAGGGAAGTGATACTACGATGGTTTGGACATGTGCAAAGAAAAAGTATCGATGCTACTGTTAGGAGGTGCGAGAGGTTGGATTTAGGAGTTACACGGAGGAGTAGACGTAGAACGAAGAAGTACTGGGAGGAGGTGATCAGAAAAGATATGGCGAAACTTGATCTCACCAAGGACATGGCCTTAGATAGAAAGGAGTGAAGGTCGCAAATTAGAGTAGCAGGCTAATAGGTTAGTAGGGTTAGGTTGTTGTCTGGCTTTGGGGTATAGTAGGGTAGTAGAATTAGTAGTGTTTTATATCCTATATTGTTGTTATTCGTTATATATGTTGATTTTTATTATATTTACACACTATCATGTATTTTTCGATATTAGTTGTTCTTCTTGTTTCCTTTCCTTTCCCTTTTTTTCATATCTAGTTTATTTTGCTAATGGGTTTTTGAAACGAGGGTTCCAGGAAACAACCTCTTTACCTTGTGAGGTAGTGGTAAGGTCTGCGTTCTACCCTCTCCAGACCCCACTTGTGGGATTCCACTAGTATATTGTTGTTTAGAAAATTGCTCTCAAGGCTTCCTTCTTCAAGCAAGACTTCATTGAAGACCAAGTCAATTCCTCTATTAATCTTCAAGTTTTGTCAACACAGTCACTCGAGGTATCTGAGTTTTCATCCATGGAATCCTTTCTTCTTGGAGCTCCTTCAATTTTTCATCTAATTACAAGTATGTAGTTTATAAGTCTTCTCAAATTCTACCCAATTTCTTCAATTATGGTTTAGATTATGATTATTAATCTATCCTAGTATGATTTATGGTAATTACATGAAATTGATAATCTTCTTATGAAATCTCTACAAATTTTATCTAGGGCTCATGATCCCATAATGGATCTTGTTCAATTTTCATAATGGGTCTTGTTCAATTTTCATATAATTACATGAATTGTTCTTCAATTATGATCTATTTACTCAATTAAGCATGGATTATTACCTAATTGCATGATTATGATGATTTTCAAGTAATTTCTCTACAAGGATTTCTAGGGTTCATGATGACTAATGTGAAATATTATAATTATGATTTCAATTGATGATTTCTATTGCAATTACGCATGAATTTCATTAAACTGCATGTTTTCAAGTTGATTTGAAGTTAAACTCACACATGTCCCTAGTATATGATGAATGATGATCATGAATGATCAGAGCTTCTTGCAAAGTTTATGAAACGTTATTCTATGATGTTTAATGAAGTCCCTTGAATGATGAATGAATGTGGGTGAAAGGATAATTCTCACCTAATGATAGATTCACATGTGATAAGAACAATTCTCACATTGATGAATCACTTAGGGATCGTTTGGTTTGAATATAAATTATGCTGGGATTAGTTATCCTAACATTAGTTCTTTTCGATTGTTTGGTTTGTTGCACTAAAAATAATATCCATTGCATACTTTTCTTTTTGCCTTAGTGATGGATGAGCTGACACAGTCTATTCAGGAGGAGGTTCCATAGTGTATGTTATTTGTGGATAATATAGTACTGATTAATGAGACTCGAAAAAAATGAATGATAGGTTAGAGGTTTGTAGACATACTTTGGAATCCAAATGGTTCAAATTGAGCGGGACCAAAACAGAATACTTGGAATGTAGATTCAGTGTTGTGAAGGATGAAGCAAACATCGATGTGAGGCGTGCCACTCAGTATATTCCCAAGAGAGAAAGCTTGACATATCTTGGGTTCATCATCCAAAGTAGTGGTGATATCAATGATGATGTCACGCATAATGGAGGCTTGCCTCTGGGGTACTGTGTGATAAAAAGATACCACCTAAACTTAAAATTTTATAGATGATCGTTATACCATCTTTGCTATATCGGGTGCAATACTGGCTAGTCAAAAACTCGCATGTTCAGAAGATGCAGGTTGCAGAGATGAGGATGTTAAGATGGATGTGTGAACATACCAGGCATGATAAAATTAGAAATGAGATCATTCGGGATAAGTTAGGAGTGGCCCCTGTGGTATACAAGATGAGATAAGCGAGACTAAGATGGTTAGGACATATGCTGAGGAGGAATGTCGACGCTCCTATTAGAAGGCGCAAGAGGTTGGATGTAAAGGTTACGCAGAGGGGTAGAGGTAGACCAAAAAAGTGGGGGAGGTAATTAGACAGAATATGGTGCAGCTACATATCACTGAGAGCATGCCCCTAGATAGAAAGGAATGGAGGTCGCGTATTAAGGTGGAAGGTTAATAGGCTAGCAGAGGTAGGATGTTGTCTTGCCTTATGATGTAGTACGCTAGGAGGATTAGTCGCGTCTTAATATATCATATTGTTACTGCCTATCATTTATTTTGCTATTTTTATTGCATTTACAAAATTGCCAATTGTTTTTCATTCTAGTCGTTATTCTGTATCTAGTATTTTCTACTTTTGGGACTGCTATATTTGAGTTGAGGGTCTTCCGAAAATAGTCACTCTATCTCTATGAGGTAGAAATAAGGTTTGCGTACATTTTACTCTCCCCAAACCCCACTTGTGGGATTTTACTAGGTATGTTGTTTGTATTTAGGTTTTTTATATATTTTTTGCTAGAACTTTAGTTATTCATTCTCAAAAACAAAGCATCCGCCTTATTTAGCTTAATTATTTTTATGTATGAATTCTCATGAATTTTCTTTGTGTTCAACTATTTGCCAATTTTGGAGGTTTCAATACTCTACTGTAAAAAATAAATGCGAGAATTTTGTATTGACAATAAGTGAAGCTTAGCTTTGACAAGAAAGGAAGAACATGGGTTGGTCTATAAACAAGCAATCACTTGGTTTGTGAAGGCTAAGTTGCTCGGACTCGGGTGTGGATGTCCGATATGGGTACGGATCTAGAGGTAGAATCCTTCATGGTCTAATTTTTAAGATTTGGGGATATGGATCCATGTATGGATGTGGGTGCAGGGATTCGCCTAAAAATAATCAAAATATCTAAAAATAGAGTGATAAAACCTAATTTATGAATATATAATGTTGAAAACATGAAGAGAATCCTAAAAGGAGATTAAAGAAAAAGGTGTGACATAGAAATTTCTATATAAAAGGTATTTCATTGTCTTCAATTTCATCTTTGCTTTTGTATTGATTATAGAAATCATTAAAACCGTCCAAACTTTCCCCATCAATTTTGGTCAAAGTACCCGAAATCGATTGACCAAATCGGACACGGATCCCGCACTTACACCCATGTCGTGTCGACACGGGTGCGAGTCCAAAAGTGAAGAGTCCGATCAACTTAGTGTGAAAGTATTACTCCCTCCGTTAGTATGTTGATAATATATATACACCCCAAAATCATGTCCGAGAAAAATCACCAATTTTGGAGAACATTCTAACACGAGACGATTCATGCAATAAGAAAATGACTACCTAAGGTATGAGCACATCATTAAGATATTTACGATAACGACCATGACAACACCTATTTGGCCCAAGTGTAATAGTAAACAACAACACCCCCAATGAAATTCCATCGTCATATCCTGTCTAATCATCTCCCTCCAATACTTTTTCGATCTACCTCTACCTCTCCGCGTACCCCCTAAATCCATCCTCTCACACCTCTTGACAGGAGCATCAACACTTTTTCTCTGCACATGCCCAAACCATTGCAGTCGCGCTTCTCTCATTTTGTCTACCATAGAGGGCACCCCTAACTACCCCCGATTGATCTCATTCCTAATCTTATCCCCCCTGGTGTGTCCACATATCCATCTCAACATCCTCATCCCCGCGACCTGCATCTTCTAAACATGTGAATTTTTAATTGGCCAGCACTCCACCCTATATAGCAGAGACGATGCAACCACTTTAAGTTTAGGTGGTATCTTCTTATCACACAATACTCCAAAGGCAAGCCTCAATTTCATCCATGTTGCCCCAACACAATGTATGACACATTGTCGATATCACTACTACTCTGGATAATGGACCCAATATAGTTAAAGTTTTCTCTCTTACGAATAGATTGAGTGGCAAGCGCCACTTCAATGTCTGGCTCATCCCTCACAACACTGAATTTACATTCCAAGTATTTTGTTTTGGTCCTGCTTAGTTTGAACCCTTTGGATTTCAAAGTATATCTCCAAACCTCCAATCTATCATTTACTTTAGCCCGAGTCTCATCAATCAGTACTATGTCATCTGCAAATAGCATACACTATGGCACCTCCTCCTGGATAGATCGTGTCAGCTCATCCATTATTAAGAAAAAAAGAAAAGGTCTCAACACAGATCCTTGCTGAAGTTGCATCTCAACAGGAAAATACTCTAAGTCTCCCACCGTTCTTACCCGAGTTTTGGCTCCGTCATACATGTACTTTATCACTCTAATATACACCATTGGAACACTTTTTGCCTCTAGACACCTCCATAGGACATCCCTCGAAACTTTATCATACGTCTTCTCAAGGTCAATGAATACCATATGAAGGTCCCTCTTTCTCTCCCTGTATTTCTCTACTAATCTCCGAACAAGATGGATTGCTTCAGTAGTCGATCGCCCCGGCGTAAATCTGAACTGATTCTCTGAAATAGACACTCCTTTTCTCACCCTCATCTCCACCACTCTCTCCCAGACCTTCATACATGTGGCTTAACAACTTGATACCCATGTAATTGTTAGGGGTGGTTTGGTTTGGATACAAGTTATGCTGGGATTAGTTATACTGGGATAAGTTATGCTGGATTAAGTTATGATGGGATTATTTATGTTGTGAGTAATTTTTATTGTTTGTTTGGTTTGTCATATTCAAAATACTATTCATTGCATAATTTCTAAGAATATGTTGTTT
>JBCEWC010003682.1:0-29463 GCA_038996855.1 Solanum aculeatissimum
TAGTAAATTAGAAAAGTAAAGTAAAAAATAAAGATTTAAGAAATGAATAGAAAAAATACCAATTGCTTTGTTGTGGCAGGTTATCAACCATTTTAATCTATCACTTTGAGAATTTTCAATGCCCATATCAACATAAAAATTAGACCTTTCCAGGAAGTATGGTATCGAATTTGTGTAAGGTAACATCACTTTTTTTCACAAGTTTATTATTAGCAGTTATGTGGTTGGAATCATAGACATGAATACACCAATCACTGAAACTGAATACTCTTAAAATTCAGTGTCCCACTTTAGGTTTTTCTCACTGAACATAAATTGGGAACAACATGTGGTCAACCTTGTGCCACGCTACATTCACATCAAAGTAAAACCCTTTAACATACTCCTCAATTTCATGTTTTTTGGTATGACTAAAAGATCTTTGTCATTTTTCATGAACTCGACATACAGATTAGAAAGCTTGTTATGGAAGATAAAATCAATTGAAGTAAATCTCACAAGATTAGTGGGTGTATATTTAGCCTTCTTCCTCAAATAGTAAAAGATAACATCCAAGTGCTGAGATAAAAAAAGAACACTGAACAAATTTGTACAAGAAAGCAGATCTTTCTTCAACTTAATAGATTAAAAATGTATAAAGTAGCTACAAAAATATGTGCCTACAGGCTGCAACACTTTAACTATTAGATTAAGTACAATTTTCAGAGAAATCAGTCTAAGATTTCATGCACGTACAATTTACATCTCAAAATTAACAAAATACTTGATATATATTTTTTTAGATCCAATACTAACAGGTATCGTTAATTACTCTACCACAGGTCAATGACCTTCCACCAAATTCCTTCAATGCCAAGTCAGATAATAAGTTTAGTATGGTAAAAGTTAAAAAAATTGCATTCTGCTACTTATGGACACAATTTTCATGATGCAACAATTTCATATAAAGCACTTGAAGTGAGTAAAGTGGTAGTACCGTATTTGTTAAAGGTCGATTACTATGTGCAAGTAACTCAAACCAATCTTTTGTCTCCACATAACACGAGTCAAAAATAAAATATTGAGGGAGACGATTTTTTCCTTCACGATATAGAGTTTTGGCACTTAAAAATCATGGGAAAAAACACAATCAGAACATTTACACAAGTGTAAAAATAAGAACATAAAAAGTTTAAAGTGAGTAAAGCTACCGTTTTGACTTATTCATCCCATCATAGATGAAGGCGCAAAACTCTTGGGTCAAACACGACATGGAATCAATTTTATCAATATTGCAAGTGAAAGGATGCTTGACATAAAAAATATACTTAGATGCCCCCGAATAAAAAAACTGTCACATATGAAGATTTGATTAATTTTCCTGTAAATTTTTGCCGAACCACTTTCGTAGGACTGATATCGTTTACTCTTACTTTTGTAGCAAGTGATCTAAAAAGCTCAATCTCGATCATATTTGTCTTCACCAATTCATCATCTTCATAATAAATATTTGAAGCACTTACTGGTGTGGTACATTTTGTTTTTCGAGTGTATGATTTTACTTTTAACAGAGAGACTTCAAGTTCAGAATTTGATTGTTCATCACGCTGAAAAAAATAAAAAACACATTAAACTTGGAACTGGAGACAACTTCGAAAATATGCTAGTGAGAATATATTAGATTACTAGTATACCACACTGTATATATAGTGTAGGGTCGTTATGTTCTTTTAATCAATACATAGGCTTCTCTGCTCTCTGACTCTCAAAACAAACAAGAGAAAACATTTGCTTTGCACTATCTCCTACACTTGCCCATTCCTATTCTATTTTTCCTTTCTTGCTTCTTTTTTAATTTTTTTTTTAATAATCATGATCATTTTCAATGTATTCCTCTGCCTAATTTACCCCCAAAATGAAATCTTCACATTCTGCTACAAGATGACAACAATGAATGGTAGGAAAGCTTGTCCTTTATTCGACCAATCAATTATGCCTCAAACCCACTCAAGCTCATCATTTCAACACTAGACAATTTGACTTCTAAGGAAAGTTAAGAGACTAAACCTAAAATTAAAGGTACTATATCTCATACACATTCCAGGCATCCTTATGGACTAACCAGGTAAACACTATAACTAATGTAAGTGTAATGTTCAAATAAGACAACTCATTCGTTCAAATTTATCTCTCACTTTTTTCTTGTTGGTCCATTTCAATTAAAAAATGACACATTTTTCTATAAACAACCAATTTAATTTGTAAGGTTCTCAATTCACCCCAAATGAGAAGCTTTATAGCTACAAAAATGTTATACTAGCATGTTTGATACTAAAAGATTCAAAAAGTTTAATAGTCATAAAAATGTTGTTATCTTGATGTGTATTTGGAAATTAGCAAGGTGTTCAACTGTTTTACTACCATACAGAGTGGTCCAAACCCTGAACTTGAACTTAGAAGTTATAGATATCAGGTAACCAAATCAGTTTCAAATCAGAAGTGACTAAATTCCCTCCAGTGGTTCACGATACCTGAATAATATGGTAGTGGCTCAACCAAGACGTAATTGAAGAACAAGAAATACCTACTCACAGGAAGCAATAATGTCATAAGAGCTACTGCTTTAGAAAGATTACATTTACTGGCTAATAAATGTTATGAAGTTGATATACTACATCCTCAACTTGGAATTAGAGACAACTTACAAAAATATACGGGTGAGAATATATTATATTACTAGTATAAACAAATTGAAGTAATTCTGAAAATAATCACAAATTAATAAAAGAAACAAAAAATATATACTTCTTCAAACACGAACGAACAACTAGACTCAATTGTGCAGCACTTACAGATTGTTCATCTTCAAAACATTTAACAGCCGGAGTTGTTGGCAAACTAGAAGTGGTGCAGATATAGTTGAAACAACACCCATGATTATTGAATTAACATTGTCATAGTGCGTAGTACCCTCAATAATATTTCTACTACCAGAATTATCTTGGTCCAAAGTGTCACACACATCCATTCCATCTCCAACAACATCATTAACACCTATGTTGGAGACATTTTGCCTATCTGCATGTACAAATTCCTCAACATTTTTCATTTTGGTAGACTCCTCCTCTGGAGTGAAAGCACTATGACAAATTATGTTTCCTTTATCAACACTGCCAAGTTGTTATCGAATAATATAAAAAAATTATATTACATCACTTTTAAAAAATAAAATGTGTTGAATCCATACAATTCATGACACTTAGTCTAAGTATAAAAACTTAAGCATCGCTGACAAAATTTTACAAAAGTTTACGTGATGTACAAAAAAAATTATACTTACAGATTCATCATACTTTGTCAGCTTCTCAACGTCATCACATTGTTTAGTATCAATTGCTTCATCAACTCGTTCAGCTTATATAGTATCACCAACGTTTGACTCTCTAGAAGTATCTCCATAAGGAAGCACATTGTCAAACTGAGAACGTGGATATACAGATGAAGAACCATAACCAACTTTAGTTGTTTCTTTCAAATCTTCATCTGATTTAGCCTTCTCTAAGAGCAATTTTTTAATTTCTGCAAGTTTCGACTTCAAAAACTTATGTTCATTCAAGAACATTTTAATTTTTTTAGAAGATGTTCTCAGAAGTTTCTGCACGTAAAAGAGATGAAAATGTTACAAATATCAATTTGAACAAACAACTTATAAGCTAGATCAGAGTTCAAGAAGCAATGCATACATCAAGTCGATCCTTTATAGCATCAAATCTCTTATCAGAATTATCTTCTTCATGTGGCAGCTCATACTCAAGTGTGAATGCCTTAACAACTGAAGTTTTTGATTTTTTCCCTGGTTCAAAGAGCTTCACGAATATTTTGTAGTGCAAGTTATTACATGATCGGTAACGTAGCATAAGAGGAGAGCTTTCGTCTAATACTATTTCTATATTATTTTTTCTATACCTGGGTAAGATATCCCATGCCCATACCATAAAAGCATACGAAAAACCAACAAGATTGTATGATGTTGGACGGCTATTTGTTTTCAGAACAATTTTCAATGAATTCAAAGTTTCATCAAAAGAAAGCTCACCCCATCCAAATTGTTGACATAAATGTCCATCCTCCAGTAACATAATATGTTGAGTACCAAACACCTTTTCGTCTCTACCAACCAATAAAACGCGTCCAAAAATATACAATTCAGCAAGCTTTATCACATCTGCATCTGTTTGAACATCGTATTTTCTTGTTTTCATAAAACATTTCAAATTCTTCATCTTTAAACTTTCTTTTCTATCAAAGTAAGTGTTCAGCAGATGACTACCTAATTTCTCCTTCTCCCCAACAGCTGCTAAAACGACCTTAGAGCTTTTCGTCGACAAACCGGTAACAATCCCAAAAATATCACACGTGAAACTCAACATAATTTACTTGCATACAAAATTCCATAACACCTTTCTTATTGCAGCTTACTTTAGATAAAAGCATATAGTACAAAAGAATTCCAGATGGATTTAGATCATTTAATTGCATAAATTTTTCAAAAATACCTTTCTGGAACAGTGATAATCGATTATTATCCAAAAAATTATTGATAGTGCTTTGAAAATTCGAATTACCTCTCCAAATAGGTTCTGATTTGAACCAATCACTATGCTCAATAATATAATTGAAATTGTTTCCCTGATGAGTCGACATTGTTAAGAAAAGTAAAGCATAAATACCTCACGAATTCAAATTGTTTTCTTCCTCTGGTCCAGCACTAGGGTTTCTAAACGAATTCGAACAGTAGCCACAAAAACA
This sequence comes from Solanum aculeatissimum, assembly GCA_038996855.1. Classification (NCBI taxonomy): domain Eukaryota; kingdom Viridiplantae; phylum Streptophyta; class Magnoliopsida; order Solanales; family Solanaceae; genus Solanum; species Solanum aculeatissimum. The sequence goes on from JBCEWC010003682.1 coordinate 4,789, forward strand.
AAAGAAAGAAAAATCAGATATTGTTGCTACTGAATTAGAGATTATTACACTTTGGTAGTGAAATTAGAATTTATCAAATGGGAGAAAAAATAAAGACAGGCGCTCTAACTTGGATAAAAAATGCGAGAAAAGAGATTTGTTAGATTAGGAGAAGAAGGAAAGGGCAGAAACGTCATTTGCATAGCTTTAAATTAAAAAAAAATATTTTTGCAACACTTTTATTAATGGAGGTAAAAAATAAAGACCAGTCCAATTTGAGGACACTCCATATAATTTTATTGTTGCTCTTCCCACTTGAACGACATGAGGGTTGACTGGAAAAGAGAGGGAATTTGGGCCTTTGTGGTCCATTTGGATAGCAAAGGGAGAGAAGAAGAGTCCATTTTGGACTCCAACCGAATTTCATATGTAATATAAATAAAATATATAAGTAATAATTCATTGACTTAATACAGAAATATAAAAATAAGAATGAATTCATATTCTAAGCTAAAAGTTAGTATGCAACCAAACAATTAGGCATAATATCAACAAACAATTACGACTCAAAGGATAATTCTTATCAACCTAATTAAAAATATTCGAAGTGATCACACATGTTAATTAGTTAACACTAAATTTGAAGCACATTTTAATCCAAAATAGACCCACGCTGCAGATTTATTAAGCAAATTAGTGTCACATCCCAAAATCGGACGACTATAGAAAATAAAATATAACGTTGTATCATAAATAAAATACATAGTCTAAAATAGATAACAACAAGATGAATCTCAAGGAAACATCGATGACTCGAAGTCTGAGTCTCACCGCAAAATCTGAAAATGATTAAAAAAACTCCACACAATAAGATCGACATCCCCATGGGAGTCCCTGTGCTCAATCTACATGGAGGAAACAAACTAGGGGTGAGTACACTGAAATGTACCCTGTAGGTTCAACCGACTGGGCAAGAGAAATAGAATAAGTATTGTAATAACAAAGAATCCTATTACCTACAACAATGGGGTTAGTACACAATATATATATATATGTGTGTGTGTAAGAGCAAAATAAGATAGCAATAATAATCAGTAATGCAATGCAAAGATGATGCATGAATGCAATGAATGGAGTGGAATCACAACCATCGAAGGGTCGGTGTATACATCTACCGAGCTAAGGCTACTAGGTAGAACTCATGGGGGTCTCGTCAAACCATATACCAAAATCTCTCAAGTTTCACAATATCTTAACCTTGCCACCTCAGTGTGGTCAAGGGGTTTTAAAGGTGATACAACCCCTCCCTTGCCACCTCAACGTGGTCAAGGTTTTTTTAGAAAAGATAGTACAATATCTCAAAAAGTGATATATCTCACCCTTGCCACCTCAGCATGGTCAAGGGATTTTATAAAAAGTGGTACACTATCTCAACCTTGCCACCTCAGCATGGTCAAGGAGTGGTACAGATGCAATATGAAATGAATGTATGCCAATGCCACAATTAAAGGTATATAATAGCAATATAATAAAAATGTCGATAAATATCTATCATAGAATCAGGAAATAATGTTAAGATTCACAACTGATACCACAAGTCATTAACATGTCTCAGATCACTATACTTTCACCAATAACTCAATATACCAATAAATCAAACTTCACAAGTCCTAGAATATACACATGATTCCTAAAAGTACCTCAAATACCATCAAATTACCACAAAAACATCCCAAACGATATCACATGTCCCATATTATCACAATAACATCTAAAATTACCTCAAATCTCAAGAATACTTCTCAAATACCAATAAAGTCACAATTTACTCCAATTCCTAAAAAATCGATATCATATTTTCACCAAAATTCTATCATATCAATTCAATTACTTATGAAACACCATAAATCTTACAATTATCACATAAACATACCCAATGACTCAAATTCAATCCCAAAAGGTTAGTCGAACCTACCTCGATGCCGAAATCACGCTCGAACTAAGCTTCTGGTAGTCCAAGCCTCACAAATGATCTCCAATCAACCAACCACTATCAAGAATAGATTTTATGCGTTAAAAGAAGAATTTTGATATCCATATTGGCACAGATTATGCTTGGGGAAAAAATAGTCAAAATTAGGGTTAAATTTTGAAGTTTTCAAATCTAAAAATTGATTAGAAATTATGATTCTACACGAGAAAAGGAGTTTGTGGATGAAAATCTCACTAAAATCGAGTTTACATCGAGGGAGAAATCAACATTTAAAGTTTTCAAAATAATCACAAGAAAAAACCAATTTTAAATATTCAAAATCATGAATTTCAAGAGAAAACCAAAATAAAAGAAGTGGAAATTAATTAATTTAGTGAAAGAAATACTTACCCAAGAGTTTTCCACAAAAATTCTCATAAAAATCGCCCCAAGAAAGCTTGAAAATATTGAAAATAGTGTAAAAATAGTATTTCTCACCCTTCAAAATTGGTCAGACAACTATTACTCCGCAAACGCGGAGAGGGAGGAATAACAAAGCTCTACGAATGCGAATACGTGCCTGCAAATGCGGAGGACCCATAAAATTGACCTTCATGAATGTGGACAAGGGGAAGACTTGACCTCCTCGAGCACGGGGCCCAATCCCGTGAATGTGGAGGGTTGATTTACCCTGCACTAAATTCAACAAACCAACTATAGAAAATTCTCGAAATAGAACCCCGAGGTCAATTCAGAATCTAAAATACACAAACTAGATATGTATCCATACTACAAACGGTGATCTGGACTCAACAAAAGAGAGTATGGACTGATTTAGGGTTCAAAGTATGAATAATAAATTTTAAAAAGTCTTGGAAGTGAACCAAATTACCAGAGAGCCCTTAATGAAAATGAGTTCGAAATTAAATTACACACCTTGACGGAAGGGTCCATGAGTCGTGAACCCTTTCACTAGTCATGAAGGCCCCTTCATGAAGAGGTTTCCATGTCGAGACAGTGATTTTCTTAAGGAAGCCCCAAAAAGACCAAGTGTACTTTCACAGACCACACAATGGTCCATGGTGAGGTCCACGAGCAATGGTGGTGCACGTGATGGCACCCTTAGTCAAGGAAACCTCCAATTCCTAGGAAAAAATGGCTAAGGCAACTTTCACAGGTTGTGAAAGGCTCCTTAAAAGTGTGCATTGGCCAAAAATTTCGAAAACTATTTTTCTTGCCTTTTTAAGGCCTTCCAATGTCTGGGTCCTTACAAAATCAATTGCAATGTGAATGTGGCAGTGAAACATAATTACAATTTTCCTATTATAGATATTCAAGATGGACATCAGTAGCAGCAATAGGTACAAAATAAATAAATAAATGACGACATGTCCATGACTATAGAATTCAAATAAAGTCATAGTATTAAACCAAATGACCTGCAGGATTTGATGCCCATTTAAGAAGTAATTTGAAGAAAGCTTTGTCTGCTTTGTAAAATCTACTTTATATTAAATAAGAAATTGTAAAAGAAGACACGAAAAGAATTGAGAAAACTTTTGCATAAGGCTGAAACAGGATTGTGAACAGATTCTAAAATTTAAAATCTTCAGTTGATAGTTAAACCTAGCATGAGCGGTATTCAATCTTAAACAAGAATAGAGACTACAATAGAAGCCAGAACAAACAGAGATATTACACTCAACAAATAATACGATTTTTATCAAACCACACTTGAATAATCTACCAAAGAGCTTAAGAGGAGAAATATGGAATGGGTATGTAAGGGGTAAAATTTTGCACCATCTGTAAAGGTACGATGACATTCAAAATAACAAGTTTGGAATAAATTAAATGGAAACAACTATAGACTGAACCTTAATACAACAAAATCCTAGATAAATCAAACTATAGCAAGACAATCACGTAAACAAGAGAATCGGTAAAGAAAAGCAAAAGATATGTTCAAGAGGTATACATAAACAGGCTTATCAATTCATTTAGATCTTTAAATTTCTTCATAGAAATCTTCATTACACTAGACATTAGGAAGAACAAAGTTAGCATTTAAAGTTCACTAAAATCGAACGGCCAAAGAGTCATCCTAGAAATGTCAGAATCAAACAAACCCAACATTATTATTCAAGGTTACTCATAAACATAATGATATAAATAAATCATAATACATTTAAGTAGAAAGAATACAAAAGAACTATGAAAATATCCAAAATAGATACAACATATCACAAACAAATTGCATAAGAAAAATGATGACAAAGATCAGTCTAAAGGAAAGGAGGTTACTTTAATTAGAGAGCATTCCAAAACTAGCGAAGAGGAAAGAGCAGCTTCCACACCAAACAAGCTCTAACAAAACTCCGACGAAACATGCACTAAAAGGAAAAACTAACTAAATATGAAATTTGTGATTTTGAGGAGTGACAAGAGAGTATTCTGCCTAAAATTTTGACTCTAACTTTTCATGTATATTTTGCAAATTGCAAATTTTTTTTAATTTCTCAGTATTTTGTAACCTAAAAATCCCTATGTAAAAATCCAACCCTTTTCAATGAAAAGGAGAGGAGTTTATATAGGAGGAGTATTAGGGCAAAAGGAGGGATTCTAGATGAAACTTTTGGGGGAAAATTTGAATTCAAAATCATTTTCGGATAAGGAGCTAGATGGATGAAAATTCATACAAATCTGTTGAAAAATTCTCAAAGGATTGAGGAAAAATTTGAATGAGACTGTCTGAATTTGGCAAAGCATGAAGCGGGGAAGTGAGATGATGACTCCTGGACGAATCTCAAATGTTCTAGTACAGAGGATGGGGGATGGGCAATGAAGAAATGTGTTTAGTTGTTGGTTTCGTGCCTAGTTGGAATCGTTCTTCTAGAAAGCAAAAAAGAAGGGGTCGTGTGGTTTTGAGCAAGCAGAAGGAAAAGGAGCATGAAAAGAAAAAGGAAGAAATAAAAGACTACCTATAAATGTAACATATGAATATGTATGTATAGGCTTTGTTGGATTGGGACTTGTTGGAATTGGAGCGAAAATTAAGTTTAGAATTGGGCCAAATTGGTCCAAAAAAACTATGATAATGGCAGACTTCACATCTGGTTCGATTTGAAATTTCGCAATTATAGCTAAGTAAAGTTTTAAATATATTCAAATTGAGTTAATTAATTAATTTATCTAAGAATTAATTCAGACAAATCAATATCAATTAATTAGTGAATTTCTTAATTTTAACAAGACAAAATAATGAACTTAGTTATAAACTAATTAACTCAAAAATATGAACTATAATTAAATTGAATTAATTAAAAAATATATATAATTAAAAAATCTTCTGAAATGACTTTCGAATATTTGTATAAAGTAGTAATTATAGATATTGTATAACATTTAAAATTATATATTAAAAAATAAAAAAATTACTTTTAAAAACATGAAGATATTTTAAAAAATTAAAATTAATTAATTTATATTGTTTAGAAATTGAAAAAACGTGATAACTAATTTATGTTGTGAAGGGTCAAAATTGGGTGTGTCAACAACTATCTCTTTTTTAGAAAGGGTCGATAAAAGATATACTGGACAAAGAAAATTGACAAATCTAATTTTGGCTAACCACATCTTCATCTTTCTAAAAGGGATTGGTATGAACTTTGGAATGTTAAAGACCTTGATGTCGTGTTTCCTAAATATCTCAGATTATATAAGAATTTAAGCCACTTATAGTTCAAGATGCTTAATATTTCACACAAATTTTAAAGGATTTAAGAGCTATCCCATTGTCAAATTATGGAAATATTGAAATGCTCGGGAATGAGATTAAGAATAATTGTTAAAATACAATAGAGTTTTCAACATCATGCCCGTCTACATATCCTCGGCCTCGGGAATTAGGCTATTTCTAGTTTTACTTAATCCTTTGTAAAGAAAATCTGTTATGCCAAGATAACATTTGATTCGGGAAGAATGACAAATAAGCCATGTTACGAAAAAAAAGGTTGCAACCTCTTGGTCATGAATGTGGAGCTCTTCACATCCATAAGTAAAAACTTACAAGGACATAATTTCCAAAGCTCTCGGTGCATTGTCGTTCAGATGAAAAAATTGTCTCCAATGAAAGTTGAAATCCTTCGGATGAAAAACTAAAATCGATAGACCCAAAGAAATACTCACATGCCTTCTCACAGGGGTGTCATTTGATTTATGGAGGAATTTTGTTCTCAGCTTACGTCCAAAAAGTTTGATATTCCTCTTTAAACTATATCCCACTTTGCTTATAACAAAATATTTCATATTGTGCTGCATTCTTTTTTATGTCGTCCAGCTTGTAGTTTCTTTGAAAATTCATCTTCTCAGAGGATATAGGTAGAAAATAAAGATAGGATATATCAGTATAAAATATAATTCAAACAGAGGAATAGTATCCCTTAGTATGTTGGCATATGATTGTCCTTTTGAGCATTTGACATCACCTTCCTCTAATTTTAACGTAGAGCGAATAATGCATGCATGGTCTAATTTCAGAGTTGATGTGATTTATAATATATTTCTTAAATTTCATCCTTCTTTGGATTTGATGTTATAAATGATAAGGTGATATGATGTAATATGTTGATGGCTTCTTCGGTGATAATATTATGATGGTGGCTTCTTCAGCAATGATATGAATACGATATACTTCTTGAAAATGATATGGCTAGGATGTCTCTACTGGCGAGAATATGAATATGATGGTATTCTCGAATATAGCCCTCTAGGAAAAAATATGAATATGATAGCCCTCTTGGAAACAATATGAATAGGTAATGGCGCTCTCTATAGTTTGAATATGCAATGGTTTTCTCGATAATTTGAATATGCAATGACCCTTTTGGTAATTTGAATACTCGATGAACCTCTCGGCTACTTGAATATGTAATGGACCTCTCAGTTGTTTGAATATGCAAATGGCCCTCTCGGCAGTTCGAATATGCAATGGCTTTTTTGGGAATCTAAATATGGAATGGTCCTCTAGGCAATTTCAATATGCAATGACCCTCTTGGCAATTTTACTATGCAATGGCACTCTCGACAATTCACATATGCAATGGACTTCTTGGTGATTTAAGTATGTAATGGCCCTCTCGGTAATTTGAATATACAATGGCTTTCTCGGTAATTTGAATATTGGTAACACTCAAACATACTCCTTTAAAATAATATGAACGATCATGGGCAATCTATTTGCCCAATTAAGAGTCAGGATCAGTCTCATAGGGGATAGGTTGAAATAAGCCTACAAGTTACACTATCTCAGTCGTTGGTTCTATTTCGAGAAAAACAAACAAAGTGAAAAGGTAAAAAATGGGGGTTTGATACTAACTATGGTAATTAACTAAAATTACAATACGAAACCTAACAAACTAGGGCTTAGACAATATGAGAAGAGATTAGGATTGCGGCCCCCATGACATATAACTCAGTAAGAATTTAACATAGGTGATATTGTTCATTGTGTTACATGTAAAACCTAGCAAGTTATGTAATATCTAGTTCACCTTTCGATCCTTCCTAGACACATCTCACTCACACCTTTTGGTCTCGAAATGTATGAAATTTAATCCTTGCTATTTAATTTGAGATTTACTCTCCTCTCTTGGGCTTAAGTAATTTCACGACTCGATTTCTCAAGTCATGATGACGTCTATCATCATCTGTTGATAGGTAAGCCGACCTGTAACCCAGAACTGTAAGTAATGTGTATTAGGGGGAAACTATAGAATCTACCATAAAATGGATAATACAGAAGAATAAAAATAGAGTATAAATTGAAAAACATATACAAAAAATCCCTCTCAGAACCTGGAAGTCGTCAGTACAGAGCTATTATACACAAAATAAAGGGTATAAGTCCCAAAAGTGGATCAAAAATATATGTACAAAATCTAGATAGTCTCAAAAAGTACAAAAGACAGGCCACCAAGCTGATGGAGACAAAATGATCCAAAAATGTCAAATACTCACCCTAGTCTCTGGTGTGGGCTACTATAAGCTAGATCAACCAGCATTGGTGACTATTGCTCGGACCTATATTGCAAAAGTATCTGCAAAGTTTAGTATAAGTACTAGGAAAACAAGTACTCAGTAGGAGTCATAAGCCGACTAAGTAGGAAAGGTAAAAACAATATGAAAAAGAAGAATATACCTAAAAATGAGTCAAATAAGTTATAAGGAAATAACGAAACTAACTACCATACAAATAAGAGAGGGTTAAGTGAATATCTATGCTAACTATACCCAACCGGACCTCCATAAGTTCGATCGAGACATCAAAGAATTAGAATACAAGGATTCAAGAAATAAAGAAATTGGCATACCGGACTCCAAGAGGTTGAAACAAACCCTAAACCATGATTATTAAAGGTCATAGGACTGCAAAGGAATGGGGTATCGAGGCCAGTACTAGTGTTACTCGAATGCTCGCCCGATAATGAAGAAGGTTGAGGCTAGGACTACTACTATCCAGATGCTTGTTTGATTCATATTGAAGGTTGAGGTTGGGACTCCTTTGATCTTGATGGTCACTAAATTCATAAATGAAGGCCAAGGTTGGGATTACTACTACCTAGATACTTTCCAAATATGTGAAGAGGTCGAGGCTAGGGCTAGCTTTACCCAGATGCTCGCCAAACTTAATTGGAGGTGCCTAATTTCTCTTTCCTTCCATTAATGCGTTAAAATTTACCAAGGATTTCCTTTCACAACGATCAAAATTAGTGCAATGATCTAATTATTAACCAAAAGTCAAAATGACATAATATGGGACCTAACCCTACAAATATTACCAAACATCCATCGAATGCGGGAAATATAGATGATAGTGTGATACTGAAGCAAATTGTTGTATAGCTAAGGTTCAACTACCATACACTAGTCTTCTAAGCCATAATATAGGGATTAGGCTAGCTGAAAGACGTCGAGGCATCTAAAGCAAGTTTTGATATTTTGAACTAAGGTCAACATACCTCATAATATCAAATATAAGAAAACTAGTCATAAATTAGAAACTACTAACAAATACAAGGATCAACGCTCATAAATAACCTACCCAACCACAACTATGTCAACAATCTCGCATGCTATCAGAAACCAGAATTTCAAGAAAATTGCACTTCTACAATGGTCTCTGCTAACAAGATATAATATATACTCACGACTACCCAAAAATATCAATTAGGCTCATTTATGAGTTCTAACACCTAAGGCAAGTAAACTAGCTACCTCGCCTAATTTTTGACCAATTCAATATGATTTCACGCTAACTAGCTCAATCTAAAGAAAGAAAAGTCACAGCCTACATGTAGGCTGATCACATGCGCTCCAACTTACTCTGTCAAAGCCTTTCCCCTTCATACGACCTTTGAATACTGCCACTCTATCAAAAACATACTCACAATATTTTTATGGTCATTTTGATAGTAAATTTGCAGGAAATGGAGATGGATCAATTTAGGGGCCTAAAATAAAAAATGTGAGACCCGCATTCGAAATTCTAGAATTGGCCCAAATAACTGGTCCTAAACAACATCCTCAAGTCAATTAACAAAGCAACAACTAAATTCGAGTAAAACTTCAACACAAAATGAGCATTTAACCAAATCCCAATTTCTAAATAAAAGATAAGAAATGATAGCAACTAAAAAGGGAAATTTACTAGAAATGAAGTTTTGAAATCCAAAATGAACCACCCCATGATGATCCTTGGAGAATTCAACCCAAAATAGACCTAAGAATTATTGGAAACGGATACTCACATCTCAAGTTACCACCTCTAGAAATTACCCAACATTTCACTCTGGAAATTCACTGTACTACAGTTATGGCACGAAAATTAACTAAATCAAAGCCCCAGCTTTAATTTTTGATGTCATCAATGCATTCCCCACAAAATTTACTTAAATATAGGGCTTTGAATCACCAAATTTGAGCTCAAAATAAGCAAGAAATTGCCTTGGAAAAGTATGCATGAGAGCTAAAATTTGAACATGGACCCATATATAGGCCACCTACGATTATCGTTATAGTGACCCAAGTGGCTGCTATAGGGACCTCTCCCAAAAAGGAAGGGCCTCGCTATAGCAAGTCCCTGGTCTTTATAACAACATCTCTATAGTAAGTCAGGGGTCGCTAAAGCAACACCCCTGCCCTGTTCAATGTCGCAATAGCGAGCCCCTAGTCACTATAGCAAGAAAGGGCTACTAAAGCAACGACACCAGATTATCAGCTGAGATAGCCAATTTTTCCAACTTCTAATTTTTGACAGGGTACTCAAATTTCATCTGAGACCCTATAATAGAAATGAACCACACTACCCTACTAAAATTGACATTTGGGATTCAATAGCACAGTCAAAATTCTCGTACAAGATTATTTCGACTGATTGTGGATCCCATTACCCTGACCATTTTTAGCCAATTTCCACTAAGAGGATCAAAATGAGCTCGGAATCCTTGAGAACCTAATGAAGGTCATTCTAGACCAAACTCGAGACTCTTAAACTAGTTGTGTTGTCAAAACTTTCTTTGGGAACGTTTCTCTGGAATGTTGACCAAAGTCAACAGTTGCCCAATTTTAATGCTAAAATGCAAAATTCAGTACAAACTCATAGTGAAAGCCTCGGTTCTAAAAAGTTGACTATGCGTTTAGCTTAATTTAGTCATTCCAGAGCTAATAGAACTATCAAAATTCTATTATGAGGTCGTTTACTCATGTTTTAAAAAAAAATCATATTTTAAGGTATAAGGCCTCCCAAAATACAGAAAACTACATTACTCCCCAATAAACGATCAGTCGACCATGCTACCAGTGCCAACAGGTCATAAATGACCTAGGTCGATACAAGAACACTATAATGGTAAAAATAACATAGTAAATGCAAAATGACCTAGATGGTCATTATAATATCAACTACTAAAAGAGCTTTCATTCGCAAAAGTAAGGATAAAATCATACCTGAGAGCTCAAATAAGTTCGGGAACTACTCCTGCATCTCTTGCTCGGTCTCCAAGAAAGCCTCCTCAACTAGATAGTGTTGCCTCTAAACCTTAACAACCAAAATGGACTTGGAGTAAAGCTGGAAAACATCTCTGGCTAGTATGGCTATCAGCTCCTTAATAAAGGTCAAATGGTCATACAATTCAACCGTATCATACAGAAGCATATGGGACTCATTTGGAATGTATCAGTGTAGCATAGAAACATGAAAAATTGGATAGATAGCTGAAAATGCAAGAGGTAGGGCCAACTCATATGAAACCTTAACAATATGCCTCAAAATCTCAAATAGCCCAATACCGAGGGCTAAGCTTGCCCCACCTACCAAACCTCATCATGCATTTCAAGGGTGATACCCATATAAATACTCGATCGCTAACACTAAAGGATAAAGGGTGACGACTGTGGTCCGCATAACTCTAATGGCAACTATGTAGTCTCCTCAATCTATCTTGAATCACTTGAACTGTGCTAAGGAATCCTAAAGTAGGTTTATGTTGTGTGGCCTAGGCTCGGAAGATTCAAACCAACCAACTGAAGTGTTATGCCTACCATATAAGGCCTCAAATGGAGCCATCTGAATACTTTAGTGGTAGTTATTGTTGTATGCAAACTCTGTCAAGGGAAAAAACTAGTCTTGTTATCCCTTAAACTCCAAAACATGGTCCCTGAACATCTCTTCTGAGTCATGAATAGTACACTCTGACTGTCCATATATTTGGGAGGTGAAATGTTGTACTGAGGTCCACCCGGGTGCCTAACTCCCTCTAAAAAGCTCTCTAGAAACTAGATGTGAATTATGACCCTCAATCTGAAATAATAGACACTGGCAGCCCATGTAAATAGACCACCTCCTATATATAAACTTAGGTTGCTCCGTACTGTAAGTAGACCGCACTAGGAGGAAATAGGAAGACTTGGTCAATCAATCCATGATGAACCTCTGGAAATTTACGAAGACTTCCATCAAGAAATGGGCAATCCATGGAACTCCCCACTAGGTCTCTAATGCTTGCCCATACCTGTTGACAGCTAAGGCAATGAGACACATAATCTAAGAGATCTCTCCTCATACCATACCATCAATAATATTGCCTCAAATCATGATACATCTTTGTGGTGCCCAAATTAATAGAATATTTGGATTCATGGGCCTCGCAAAAAATAAATTGAATCAAGTCTCCAACTCTAGGAAGGCATAGACGGCTGTTATACCATAACCTTGCCTGAATCAATATATGTCCGACCACCCTCACTTTGCAATACTAACTCTTGAAGCTTAACTAGGGCCTCATCCTCAAACTATCGACCACAAATCTAATCAATTAAGGAAGATTGAACCCCAACAAATATGAATAACCACCCAAAGTGTGAAATATCAAATCTAACTATCCTATTAGTCAAGGACTGAATATAAAAAACTAAGGGATGGAACACAACTTGTAGATAAGCTAGGCTACCCATACACTCGACCTTTTGACTCATGGTGTTTGTCATCACTTTCGCCTTGCTCGGATGAAAGCGAAGAGCTAAATCATAATCTGCTACGAGCTAAAACCAACTCCCCTATCAAGAATTTAGGTCCCTCTAGCTTAAAATATCCTGAAGGCTAAGATGGCCCATATAAATTTCATAGTGGACCTCATATACATAGTGCCATCACATCTTAAGCATAAAAACTACCGCCTCTAACTTTAAATCGTAAGTAGGGTAGTTGCACTCTTATGGTCTCAACTGTCAGGAGGCATAGGCAATAACTTGGCCCAACTCTATCAAAACATATTTTAAACTAACACCAAATTCATCACAATATACAGTAAATCCCACACCCTCAACTAGAAGGGTCAAGATAAGTGTGGTGGTAAGTAACTCCTTTAGCCTCCAAAAGCTCAACTCAAACTCCTCAAACCACTCAAAAGGGACAACCTATCAGGTCAATAGGGTACCAATAATAGAGAAGCCCTCAACAAGGCATTAGTAATACCTAGCCAAACTATTGAAACTCGGTATCTCTATGACTATAATAAACCTCGCCCAATGTCGAATGGCCTCAATCTCTATTGAATCAACTATAATACCCTCTTGGACACTATGTGTTCAAGAAATGTCACTAACTCTAACAAAAACTCGCATTTTGAGAACTAAGCATAAAGCTGATGATACCTCAAGGTCTGTGGCTCAATTTTCAGGTGTTGAACATGCTAATCCCTACTTCGTGAGTATACTAAATTATCATTGATGAATACAATAACAAATGAGTCAATATAGAGCCTAAGTACTCGGGTCATCAAGTCCATGAACGCAGCGGGGGAATTAGTAAGCCCAAAAGACTCCATTAGAAACTCGTAGTAGTCATAGCAGATTTAAAAGGTAGTCTTAGGAACATTAGTTACCCAAATCCTCAATTGATGGTAATTGGATCTCATGTTAATCTTAGAAAACAAAATGACACCCTAAAGTTGATCAAACCAATCATCAATATAAGGTAGAGGTAACAGTTTTTTACTGTCACCTGATTAAGCTTCTTGTAATCTATGCACATTCGCAAGCTCCCATCCTTTTTAATAACAAATTGGAAAAGCGCACCCCATGGAAATGCACTTAGATGAATTAACCCCTTTCCCAAGTGGTCCCCAGGCTAAACACTGAGCTCCTAAATCTCTACGGGAGCCATCCGATAGGGTGGAACTGAGATGGGCTTAGTATTTGGCTCTAAATATGTGGTAAAGTCAATATTTCTCTCCAAAGGTAGGCTAGGCAGGTTGATAAGAAACACATTAAGGAACTCTTGGACCACAGGTACTCAATAGAAAGAGGCTCACTAGAAACATTACAAACATAAGCTAGACACCTTGAAATACTAACCATTAGATCTACACTGAAGATATAATCCCCACCAGTGTGTGGCTATAAGTACCCCACCACAAGACTGGGGGATACCATGCAAATATAAAGTATTAGTCTTAGTATAATACTCCAAGACTACATGATGAGAAGATAACAGTCTATGCCTAAAATAACATCAAAATCTAATATATCGAGCAAAATAAGATTTGCTCGTGTATCATTCTCCTGAATAGTCACCATACAAGATCTACATACCTTATCCACTACTAAAGAATCCCCTAACAGGGTAGAAACAAGCAATGACATCTCTAATAACTTCAAAATAATAGTTAAACGAGGAGAAAAATATATAGATACATAAGAAAATGTAGAACCTGGGTCAAATAAGGTTGAACTAGCCTGTTAACACATATGGATAGTACCTGTTATAGCATCGTCTAACACCTCAACCTCTACTGTAGCTGGAGCAGTATAAATTTGGCCCTGTCAATCTCCACCTCGACTATCTATCGTACTTCCTATCCTACCTCCCCAGCCTTGTGCCTGATCTGCACGTCCTCAACCCTCAGTTTGGGCCCTATTTACCTATTCTAGAATTTGAGTCCTGTATCCACGACCTTAAATCAGACCTCTGTCCCCAAGTAGAGGTGGTATGACTGATATAGGCCTAGTTATGGTAACAAACATAACACCCTAAGGTTGAACGCCCCATGATCACCTTGTTATGGTAAGTAGAAAGTGAATGTGATCCTTTAGAGCTCTATTCGGGACTTGAACCACTCTGGTGTGTTTGGATACCCTTTGAAGCTACTAGTATTACTTGAATAGGTCGGATGGACTGAACCTGCCGAAATCAACCATAGGAGAACCTATGGAAAAACTAGTCATAACTATCTCCGCCCCTAATATGGAAGTTACTATTGCTACCATGGTACCTAGTCCTCTTGTCGCTGCCTCCTTAGGCCTCTCAATGAAAGTACTTCATAGTGCAGGCATGATCAACTATGTCCAAAAATGACTGAGACTAGGTGTTTTGCATCTGCAACTCAATAGCAATCTCAATCTAGGTATAAAGCATCTGACTCTCTCCTCTTTAATGGGCAAGATCATAGTGGTATACCCAGATAACTAATGAAATTGAGCTTCTAAGACTGACATATCACCTTGCTTCAATCTAATAAATTAGTCGTGAAGGTGATCCCTGATGCTTCGTGGAATATATATAGCGGTGACAATCTCTAAAATATCCTCAACATCTTCTTCTCTTATAATGACATGGCACCCTCTAGGGCGAATGGTTGGGGTACAACTGGTGGTGGGAGCGGTTGATCCCCTTGAACCGATAGGGTAGGGTGGTCCTATTGTGCTTGAATATAAGGAACTAAAGTAAAGGCCTTCTACATACCCTCTATGACTATCAAAAGCTGAAGAATGGTCGCATGCACGACTAGAGGCATGACTAGTTCTACTAGGGGCTATGTTAGGGGTAACCCCTCTGGATGTAGAGGAATAGGGCATCCTGATAACCCTCTGGATACTTTTGGTTGTATCCTTTTCAGGTGTTGGTGTTGCACCACGCAGTCAACCTCTCGGGTCCATAACCTACAAAAGAGTAAAATGAGTGAGATTTTATGAAACCAATAATACATACACTGTATGAAGGGATTAAACATATAAAATACTTCCTAAATGACTTTGTGTATCCTCCCGAGGATAGGATACAAACGTCTTTGAACTAATCCATAGGAGTCTACTAAATGTTAGCTCCATACGAGTGAGACAAGTGAAATTAGGGCTCTGATACCAACTTATCATAACCCAATTTCTCAGGTTATGATTGCGCCTATCATAACCCACCAATAGGCAAGCTGACTCGCAATCAAAATTGTAAGTAAAGGTTATTGGGGGCAACTATAGAATCTAACATAATGTAGATAATACAATAACAACATATCCAGTGGAATCCCACAAGTAGGGTCTAGGGAGGGTAAAATATACGCAGATATTACCCCTACCTCATAGAGATAGAGACGTTATTTTTTAAACACCCTCGACTTCAAAAATAAAAGTAGATAATATAAAAGAATAAAAATAAAGTCTAATTGAAATATATATACAAGAATCCCTAAAGAACCTAGAAGTCACCAGTACAGAGCTATTATTCACAAAATAAAGGGTACAAGTCCAAAAAATGGACCAAAAATATACACAAGATCTAGCTATTCTCAAAAAGTACAAAAGATGGGTCACCAAGCTGAAGGAGATAGAATGATCCAAAAACATTGAATGTTTTCCCTGGTCTCCGAGGTAGGCAGTTTCAAGCTAGATCAACCATAATTGATGACTAGTGCTTTGACCTGCATCATGAAAGTAGATGTAAAGTATAGTATAAGTACCAAGACAAATAGTATAGTAGGCATCATTGGTTGATTGAGCAATAAAGATAAAAATAATATGAGAAAAAGGAATATGCCTAAAACATAGTCAAATAAGCTCTCAAGAAATAAGGACTTTAACTACTATAAGAGAGGTATAAATGAAGAGTTATGATAACTATACCCAACTGAGTTGGCATAAGCCCGATCGGGACATCAGAAAACTAGAATACAAGGATTCAAAAAATAACAAAACTACCATACCAAACTCTAAAAAACCCAAACCAACCCTAAACCATGATTATCTAAGGGCAGATGACTGTAAAGGAATAGGTTACCGAGGCCGAGACTATTGCAATCTAAATTCTTGCTCGATAATAAGAGAGGCTAAGGCTAGGACTACTACTACTTAGATGCTCGCCTGATTCAAATGGGAGGTCGAGGCCAAGACTTTTACTACTCAAATGCTCACCAAATTTATAAATGGGATTCGAGGCTGGGGCTACAACTACATAGATGCTCACGTAATATATAAAGGGGTTGAGGCTGAGACTATCCCTACCCGAATGCTTGCCAAACTTAACTGGAGGTGCCTAACTTTGCTTTACTTCCATCCATGCATTAAACGCTACAAAGGATTTTCTTACATAATGATTAGGAACTGGTGCAACTACCCAATTATTAATCAAAAGTCCAAATGACGTAATACGATACCTAACTATACAAATGTACCCAAAAAACCATCGGATATGGGTAAATATAGATAATAGTGCAATAATTGGGCAAGTTGTTGCCTTGATAAGGTTCACTACCAGACACTAGTCTGCTATGCCATGCTACAGGGATTTAGGCCAGCCAAAGGACATTGGGGCCTCTAAAGTAAGTTTTGATATCCTAAACTAACATCAACTTGACTTATAATATCAAATAAACGTGAACTAGTCATAAATCAAAAACTACCAAGAAATAAAAAGATCACATGCTCACAGTTAATCCCAAGATTCCTAGAAAAAAATTGTAAAAATGGACTATAGTCGTAAGACTCATAACAAACCTACGTAACCACAACTATGTCAATAATCCCACATGTTATCAAAAAGCTAATTTCTAGAAAGTTGCACTACTAACAATGATATAAGCTAACAGGATATAATATATACTCACGACTATTCAAAGGTATCAATTAGGCCTATTTCATGAGTACAAATACCTAAGTCAAGTAAACTAGTTGCCCCGCTCAAATTCTGACCAATTCAACATGATTTCATGATAACTAGTTCAATAAAAAAAAGGAAAGTCGTAGCCTACTTGTAGGCCAATCACGTGCGCTCCAACTTACTTTGCTAGAGCCTTTCCCATTCGTATGGCCTCTGAACACTCCCAAACTATAGAAAACAAATCCAGAATATCATTACAATTTTTTTGACACTAAATTTGCAAGAATTAAGATGGACTAATTTTGGAACCTAAAACGAGAAATGTGGGACCCGTTGATCTTAAGTGTATTTATACATATTTATAGTTTACTTCTAGGACCAATTAATAGAGTCTGGGTGGGTTTCGTTGTGATTTTATTTTTTCTAGCTAACATTGGTCGGAAGCACTTTTTGTTATGTTTGCAGAACTCAAGGCAAAAATGGAGGTCTAAATCCATTACCACAAACCAAGAAGAAATATAATAGAAGAAATAGAGAAAAGAAGAGCCAAATCATACTATGAGGGAACACCTCCGCATCACGGAGGTGCTTGATGGAAGTTCAAAAATGGCTAAGCAGAAAAAATCCAAAATGTATTTTGATGAACCCAGTCCATGTCACTAACTGGGATGATGGTAGTTCAAAAAATGTTGAAAAGCTGGAAAGTGCATAATATATATGGATAAGCTAGTCTGCATTACTAACTGTGTATTTAAGTGAGAAAAGTTGGAAAATGAGATTTTAAGACTTTATATGTAATTTTTAGTATATTATTCTTATCCTTCTTTAGCGAAGACAGAAGGCAAGGACAAAGAATATTAATTTAGGGCTAAACTTTCTCATTTTCTTTCTTTAATTCATTCATTAGATGTTTCTAAAACTAGTTGTTTTGGTAATTTGAACAATGAGTGGCTAATTTTCTCTATTATAGGATTGTAGCCACAAGAATATGTTATAGACTATTCTTGTTTGGTTTATTGATTGGTTTACAGATTAATTACTCCTTTATTTTTTTAACAACATTTCAATGTCTTGACAATATTAAAATAAACATGTTATCTACCTTGAATTTCGAAGATGAAAAAGAGATAGAATATAGAGTACAGGGAGCTTGTTTGTTCTAAGGTTCTAGGATGATTCATTTATAGGAGACTTATGACACTTGCCTATATACATTACTTGGTTTATAAAATAGGAAGATAAATTTAATTTATTTTCTTGGTTCATACCTATCCCCGCTCAATTATGTAGTTAGGCTAACAATAAGAATAACCAATTATAGGTCGGAAAATCATGATTGTAAATTCAACCCCATAAATCAGTAATTAGAAGACCCATTAGAAACCAAAGTGATATAGAATATAACATGTCTTAAAAGGTTGCAGTCCTGGAAATTTAGTTATATTAAGTAAAGTTTCAGTTAAAGAATTGAATAGGTGCTCAATTAATTTGCTTAGGTTAATTAGTAAAAGTAGTAAACAAATCTTATCTTCGGCACAAGACAAACAATTGAATTTAGTATATTGAAAATAATTGAAACCTTATTAAAGTCCTTCAGTTTGATATCCCAACTCTATAAGAGCCACTACATTACTTAGTTTAATCGTATACACTTGTGTGTTCTTAGGAAAAAATAAGTTTTTGGCATCGTTGTTGGGACTTTAAATTTTGTAATTGGTTATTATTAAAAGTTCTTTATTTATTGTGCTAGTATTAACAACATAATCTAACACAGGACTCCAATTTGATTCACTAGCAGAATAGAGACTTATTTTTATTAACATAGGCGAAGGGCAGGGTTATTATACTGAGTACCACGAATCATCCTAGATGAAAAAGAGGATCAGAAAGAGGTGATAGAACAGGCTCGTACACTAATAACGGCTAGACCATCGAACGATATGGAACTCCCACAGACTATAAACATCATCAATAGTTTCTAGAGAGCTTCTGATGGTGGGAGGTTTGAGTTTATGATAAATATGGCACATATTTGGAATACTAATGGTCAATTCACTGGGTTGCCACAAGAGGATCCCCAAGTGCATCTGTAGAATTTCTTGGAGATTAGTGTCACTTACACACCATTAGGAGTGTCACCAGACTATGTATAATTGTCTTGTTCCCCTTCTCTTTACTTGGGACGCAAAGAGGTGGTTGAAATTTGAGCCACCTAACTCTATCACTTATTGGGATGACCCGACAAGGAAGTTCTTAATCAAATTTGTTCCATAAGAAAAGACATCAGCGCTTAGGAGTGAAATCCTTAGTATTAAACAAAAGTCAGGCAAGAACTTATACCAAGCTTGGGATACGTTCAAGTCCTTGTTGATAAATTTTCCCTCCCCCCAACCACCATCACCAAGCTAACAAGGTGTTGATCCATACCTTCATTGAAGGGCTGGAATCCAACACCAAGATTTTACTTGACCCTGCTGAAGGTGGCTAAGAACTGTACAAGATGTATGATCAGTGGTATTCCTTGCTTAACCAAATTTCACAAGGTATGTAAAAGGTGGATGGTATGACTGCCTATCTGCTTAGGTGTTAGAAATACAAAATTTGTTGACCACTTATTTCAATAAACTTGCATAGGGATAATAGCAAGCTTCCGTGAATATGATCTAACAACAACCTACTTTGTGTGAGGTGTATGGCAGCAGTGAACATGTATCTGACTATTATGGTCCCAATCCTCAATCTGTGAACTTTGTGGCTAATGTACATAGAGGTAGAAAACACTAAGGTTATGAAAACACGTACGACCCAAGTTAGAGAAACCACCCAAATTTCTCTTCTAGTAGAAATCATCAACATTAGGAGCAACCTCAATACGAACCTCAAAGAGGAGGGCATCAATATAATAAGAAAGGGAAATGAAATAAGCATTCAACCAAGTGACAAGGATGAGTGTAGAAGTTATACTAAAGCAAATAATGTCTGACCAGGCCAAGTTAGTAGTAGAGGTTCGCCAGAACAAGTTAGCCACTCAAAATATGGAGAAACAGCTTGGGAAACTAGCAAGTGCATAAAAGTCTCGCACACAAGAAGGGATACCGAGTAATCCAAACCCCAACCCTAAGCAAGTAAATAAAATGAGCACCAGTAGTGATAGGTTATTGACTGAGTTAGTCTCAAAGAAGAAAATGGGGATAGCTAAGGTAAAACGAAAGAGGTTAAGATTGGTGAACCCAACATATAGACTATAGGGGTGGAATAAAAAGCAAAGCCTCCTCTTCTATTCCCTTAGAAATTCAAAAATAAAAAAGGAAGAGTGTTTTGAGAAGTACATCAGGCTGCTAAAATAGGTACATATTAACTTACCATTGATTAATGTTTTGCAGGGTATCCTGAAGTATGTCAAGAACATAATGGCCAACACGAAAAGGTTGGAAAAGTATGAGATAGTAGCTCTCACTGAGGAATGCAGTTTCAAGATCCTTAACAAAGTAAAGCTACCAACCAAATTGAAGGATCCTGGGAGTTTTACAGTCCAAGCCACCATTGGACAATGTCTAAATGCAAGAGGCCTTTGTGATATGGGTGCGAGCATCAACTTGATGCCCAAATCCATATTTAAGAAGTTGTGTCTTGGAGATCCAGGAAAAGAAGAAGCTCGCACATGAGGTGAGATTTTATATTTGGGATAAGACCTATCTATTCAAGCAAGGCTCAAACAGGATGGTACGAAGATATGTGCTAGAAATTAAGACTCGCCAAGTGTTGGAAAGGTGCTATGTTTCCCTATATGGAGGGCATCACGGCGGTAACGATAACTCATAAGGTACTACAAGCAAGTTTTTTTGTCCAACTCTGTTTAGGATGCTACAAAACGTTTTAGGAACTATGATGCCTACTAGCGAATGAGGACCATATCAAGAAGGCATGAGATGTCTTTGATAATATTCTTGAAATGGATATCTTCACCGTGTGGGGCTGGATTTCATGGGACATTCCATCCTCTTTTGGGAACCAATATATCCTTTTCGTAGTGGACTATGTGTCCAAATGGGAAGAGGCAATGGTTTTGCCTACCAATGACTCTAAGGTGGTGAGTAAGTTCTTAAGTAAGCAAATCTTCATTAGCTTTAGCACTCCCAGAGCCCTTATTAGTGATGGAGGGGCACACTTCATCAATCAGACAGTGAAAAATTTGTTGGCCAAATATGTTGTTAGACATAAGGTGGACATCACTTACCACCCACAAATGAGCGAATAGGTTGAAGTGTCCAATAGGGAACTAAAGAAAATCCTTCAAAAGACCATCAATGCTACATGGACAAACTAGGTACTCAAATTGGATGAGGCTTTGTGGGTATATTGAACCGCATATAAGACTCTTATTGGTGCATCCCCATATCAGATGGCGTTTGGTAGGGCTTTCCACCTGCCTATGATGTTAGAGTTTCAAGCATACTGGGCAATAAAAAAGCTAAATTTATACCCAGAGCTGAACATCCGCAAGTGCATGGAGCAGTTGCACGAGTTGTAGGAATTTAGGCTGCAAGCATATGAAAATGCCAAGTTATACAAGGAAAAGACTTAGAGATGGCATGATCGGCACATTGTCAGGCGTATATTTAAGCCTGGAAAACAGATATTTCTCGTTACTCTCGATTGAAATTGTTTTTAGGTAATTTGAGGTCTAAATAAGGTGGGCCATTTGAAGTAGTGAGCATAACACCACATGGTGCAGTTGAGCTGTGGAACAAAGCCAAGACGTCCACGTTCTTGGTAAAAGAACAGAGGTTGAAGCACTACTATGGCGATGATGTTGAATACGAGGAGGAGATCATTGAGTTGGCTGATTAGTAATCATTCATGTTGCATCGTACCATGATGTTAAATCAGGCGCTACACGAGAGGCAACCCGTGGTGAGGTACTTTTAATTTTTTGGTGTTAGTTTCAATTGTTAATTTTTAGTTCTAGTATTATTAGATTAAAAAACTATTTGCGGTGTCAAACCAAAATAGTTCGTGATACAGACAAGTGCCCCTTCAAGTTTATTTTTGTCAATTTGTTTTGTCATTTTGTCAAGTATTTTGATATTTTACGTAGCCCAATTAACAAGTTTTGGTTTTTTAGCACTTGCCCAAGGGTATGAGAATTTTTTGGGGTCCGACAGTTGAAAAATATATTTTTTTAAAACCCTGGCAAAGTAGAACTGGAAGATTCTGCAACAAGTCAACGTCACAGACTAGTTCTAGCACTGTAGATAGAGGCCAAGTAAGGTTTTGCAAAAAATTGGAATTTTGTCCCAAGGAAATTCCGCACGGATATCATGATCCAAAATAGGTTATAACTAAACAACAATAAAGTAAAGCAAAAACTAACACAACATAACAACAATTATCAAAAAATCTGAAGTCATGAGTACAAGACCATCTAAAGCAGTACTGTAGAGTAAGTACAATGCCTCAAATGAAATACAAGTTTGTCACAAAGCGAAATACAAGACTATCTCATAATAACTGATACATAGACTGAGAGATAAAAAATATAAAGGGAACCCAGAGATCTACGATAACTCAAAGTTTGAGTCTCACCACTGAGATCAGGATGGTATCACCAATACTTAGTTGGAATGATCAACTACACTGTCCTAAACCCTATGTATGATCTGCAGAAAAAAAATAAAGTAGGGGTGAGTATACCAAAATGTATCAAGTAGGTTCAATCGACTGGGTAAGAGAAATCGAACAAGTATGTAATCATGAAGAATCCTATCACCTGCATCCAAAAGGTTAGTACACAATATCATATAATCATGAATAATAACTATACCGATGATCAACCAAATCGATAATGCAATGATATACTAGGAAAGAATGCAATGGCGTCACAGGCCATGCATGAAATAGAAATATGATTGTCGTGGGCCTGATGTACACATCTATAGAGCGAAGCTACAAGATAGAACCCGAGAGCGTCGTGGGTTAGGTACGCATAATCACAACCACCGTAGGGCCAAGGTACATATCTATTGAGCTGAGCGACGAGACAGAACTTGAGAGTTGATCAAGCCATATACTGGAATATCTCAAGACGTCGCAGACCTTAAGACAGAACACCTCAAGGTGTCCCAGGCCTCAAGAGGCAGTTTTAATATAGAATATGAGCATGTCAATGCCAAAATATAAGAATGAATTTGTATACATACTAATTTCTAAAACATTTAGACTCTGCAAGTCACAAAAATATGCTCAAAATTCCCAGATATGTCATGAATAACACCAAGTTTTCAATTATCCCTTTCAAGGGTATAAAAAGTCTCACAATATCATGTTAATGTCAAAAGTGCCTCACATCTCAAATATTCAACTCAATTTATCGATAAGATCACAATCTACTCAAATTTCGGCAAAACTGAATTCACATATCCATCACAATACCAACATATCAAGTCATTTACTCATGAATCAATTCATACCTTCAATTACCACATAACATACTCAATAACTAAAATCCAGTCCCAAAAAGGTTAGTCAAACCTATCTCAATGTCAAAACTACACTTCGATAAGGTGTCAATCAACTTAAGCCTCAAAATGATCTCTGAATCGCTCAACCACTATCAAAATCAGATACTACACATCAAGAGGAGTATTTCGATATCTATAGTTGCATGGTTTAGGCTTAGGAACAAAATGGCCAATTTTAGGGCTAAAATTTGAAGTTCTTGAATCTTAAAATTGAATTCAAAATTGGATTCTGCACAAAAAATGGAGTTCGTGGCTGAAAAACCCACTAAAAAAAGTTCAAATCGATGGAGAAATATCCATTTAAAGTTTCAAAATCATAGATCGAAAATCCTTAATTTTGGATATTCAAAATCATGAAAGTTGAGTCAAAATCAAGATAAAAACCATTGAAAAAACTCAAAATGATGTTAGAAACACTTACCCAAATGTCACGACCCAGATAGGGGGCCTAGATGTGACATGGCTAAGAAAAACCTGAAAGGCCTCGATTAAACCATCATAGCATCATTACACTCATCATCGGTTCGAAAGTGCCGGAAATAAACACATAACATATAAATGCTAGGAAATTGGGGACTTGGGACTCAAACTATGGGGACATTTTCGGGAATGGGATAGACATGAGTACATATAACACATAGAAATAATCTTTACACGAAAGGGTGAGTGGGATTCCACTATGGGGGCATACCGGGATTTTAGGACTTACCACATAAGCACATAGTCATTCAAATCCCCAACATTCATATCATAAGAATAATAGATGACAATACTCA
>JBCEWC010003683.1:0-29461 GCA_038996855.1 Solanum aculeatissimum
TTTATTCATTTTAGAGTAAAAATTCATCAATATATTCCTATCGTTAGAGATTATATTATCTTATTTAGTTTTACATAGTTCTTGTTAGATTAAAAATACACTATCCCATTGTCATAATTTTTTATTAACAAAATTTAAATGATAAAATTAATATTTTTTTATTGTAGAATAATAATTAGAAGATATTAGTTATAAAAAATAAAGGAAGTAAATAGTAGATCAATATACTATTCTCGACTCTTTTTATGTGATTAGATTCAGAGTACCAGAACAAGCTGTCTTTTCAGCTTTGGCATGAATTAGACATAAAATCTTTACATTTTTTGAGATAAAAACCATATAAAAAGACACTACATGCTAAGTTATAACAAATTTAAAATATTTAAAGAGAGAAAAATAAAATATAGTCAAAGAAAAGCTCCGTTTGACCTTCAAATAGTAATTGTATCACAAAAAAAGAGGCAGCACGAATACTAATTATAATTACCACTTTGATCCATATTATATACTTCTTCCATTTCATTAAGTTGATACGATATTTTAAAAAAAATAATTAAAATTTATGATTTTAAATAATTTTTAGATATTTATTTAATAAAGTGATATTTTTTTAAACGAATTAAAAAAATAATATCATATAAAATAATACAAAAGAGGACATACTTTTTAAGATTTTTATTCACCATTTAACATGTACATATACTAATCTTAATCATAAGAGTACATTTCTAAATAACAATTCCTCTCTCTCAATTGTATCACTATTTGGACCAATAAAGGAGAATTTGAAGATAAATTATTTTAATTTCTTTTTTTGGAATATTTTAATTTTTCAGAGCGATCTAATATTTAGACTACAGCGAAATATTTATTATTAAGAATATTGGAGTCAGTTATTGAGTTAACTATATGAAGTTCTCAGTTGATAATTAAAAAATGTGATCCAACAGATGAGATTATTTTGTTTAATCATAAGTTTCAATTTTAAATTATGGATTTAAGAAAATACTTGATAAAAAACATTTTCTCTAAATGAACCTTACAAAAATTGAACCTCAATGCAAATACTTAATACTCCCGTCATCCACTTTTACTTGTCACTATTCTATTTATTGAGGTCAAATTACATGAACTCTGATCAACATTTTAAGATGTATTTTTATATCATATTAATATGAAAAAGATTACAACTTATAACATTTTTCATATAGTTTTCAACCATCTAAATTTTAGATTTTAAATGTCAAATTTAGCTTTGAAGTTTAGTCAAGTTGATCTCGAAAAATAAAACAATAACAAATAAAAATGAACAGAGGAATTAATTAATTAAAAAAATAAAACAAAAAGGTTCTCATTTGACTTTTGAATACAAAAGCACCACGACATAAAATACGACCCAAATCACTGGCAATGTGGGAGAAAGCAAAGTACTTGGGAAAAAGAAAATCAAGAAAAAATTGACTGTCTAACTAATACTACAAAGAACTAACTTACAAGAAAACAGACTTTTAAAGAACTCCCTCCCTTCCATTTTAGTTATCGTTTTAATATTTTTTTATATTTATAAAAATATAAAGTACAATTTACTTAGTTACTTTCATTTTTTTTTAACTATGGAGAATATATTTTCATTAATAAATACTAAAGGCACAATTAGAGAAAATGTCAATTTTAATTTTGAATTCCTAAAATGACAATATTTAATTGAATCTTTTTTTAGCTAAATGGAGAGTGTATTTTCAAGCATCATACTAAAATTCAAACATAAGTGTCATAAACTTAAAATTAAAAATGAGGTGTTTGTGACAATAATATTTTAAGAAAGATCATTTTTGGAAATGAATGTATGAGTTGGTTTTCTTGGAAGTTTGATTAGCTCATAATTAAATGTTTTTTTTTCACAATGTGATGTTCATCGTTACGACCACGCTCTCTTGTTTCCACACATTGATTTTACATTACCCAAAGGTACGAAGTAGTGTAATAATTATAGTAAATAGTACCACATAGCACTTAATGAGAAATAAATGGTAACGTCCATCAGTGCATTAATAATTTTTTAATAATCGTGTAAAATGAAAAGTGTCATATACTCCGTCTGTCCATCTTTACTTGGCCCCTATACTATTTTAGGATGTCCTACAATACTTGTCCAGTTTATGAAATCAAGAGATAATTTTACACTTAGTTCCTAATTTACCCTTGTCATTAATTATAGTTATTTCCCCATTATATTTTTCAATACATTGCATTTCAACAACTATTGTTGGAGAGAGAAAATATATTTTACTATACTTCGGTAAAAATCTACATCATAGGAAATGTAAGTGTAAATTTTCATAATATAAGAAGTACAAGGGCCTTCTTGAATATGCGATTGGGATGAAAATATTTAACTAGTGCACTTGGAGGACAAATTGATAGAGTGGTCATTTTCAGACAAAAATAATATTCAAATTAAACCAAGTTGTCAATAGGAATTAGTGTGAAAAGAGTCCAAAGAAATGGTTGTTTTTCTCTATTAGTAGTTGAACTTTGATTCATTCTTTTCCACATTTGCGTACCAAAAAAGTAATTTTAAAGTCTAAGAAAGTTTGAAAATAGTCCCGTTACAAATTTATGCTTGATTAAGATATAATTTTACGTTTTGATTTTGATTTTTTCTAATCTAACAAAAAATAATTGAATGAAATATATATATGTAATGTATTTATATTATACAAATATTATATGATCATGTATGTATGAGGTATACTTATATGTATCAGAGATGTATATGCATCTATATAGGTGGTTTATATAATAGTTTCATATATATTTTTTATTTTTTCAATTCCGACTAATTCAAATCTCCTATAAATGGTCTCAAATTTTAGATATAAGCTTAACTTTAATGGCTGAACATTGAAGAATTAAGGAAGAAGAAGGAAGGAACATGGACGAGTTGGAAACTTGGAATTAAAGTGTGGAGCCATTAGTCATTGATAAGTACATGGCCACATACTTTCTCCGTCCTTTTTATAGTTATTACAATTTTTATTTTTAAATTCAAATAAAGTTTGATTCAAATTTTAAGATATAAATTTTTATTATATTGATATAAAAAAACTTATAATTAATAATAGCTTTTTTTTATAACTTTTGAATATCTAAATTTTTATTTCTATAATTTAATATAATTGAGAAAATTGAGAATTAATTAAATTGATTTATGAAAACCATAAGCATCTATTAGTGGTTATGAATTGTAGCGCAAATTGATGTACTTCCTTTGTCCATCTTTACTTAGTTCCAGTGGTGGAGTCAATTTTTTCGTCAAGGGTGTTCATATTTTTAGAACATGGGTGGGTGATTTTTGTATCAAGGGTGTTCAAGAATTGATATATATCAAAATATTTATATTTAACTTATATATTCTAAAAAGTTTTCCGACGAAGGGTGTTCATCTGATCACCCTTGGGTGAATGTAGTTCCGCCCCTGCTTGGCCCCTATTGACTTGACATAGAGATTAAGAAATAGTAAATGATAGGTATAATTTTACCAAATCACCCTTTGAATTTAATTAATACAATGTATTGAAAAATATAATAGGAAAATAACTATAATTAATGGCAAGGGTAAATTAGGAACTAAGTGTAAAATTATCTCTTGATATCATAAACTGAACAAGTATTGTTAAACATTTTAAAATAGTACGGAGATTAAGTAAAGATAAACGGAGGGAGTATGTCCATTTGGATTTTAGTGATGTTGACCCAAGTAAATCATGGTGAGTGATAAATCCTAACTTTCAATATTACTTTTATGGCTATATATACTTGTCAATAGGAAGAAGAAGAAGCATGTACAAACGAAGTTGCACTTTCTCCCCAATAAAGAAGGTCGAACGACCATTTCTTATAATAAATAATAACGATAATAATATATTCAACAAAATTTCATAAAGTAAGGTATGAAGAGAATATAATGTACGCAAATTTTATTACTATCTCGTAGAGATAGAGAAGCTGTACATGTTTCCAAAAGATCCTTGACTCAAATACATCAATCCAAATAAAGGAAGAAGAAAATAATGGAGAAAACATAACAGCATATTAATAAAAAAAATAGTGTAAAGCAATAACAGAATTGTGTGATAATTGAAATATAAATAAACAACATATGACAATAGGGGCAGAGTAACCCTTGCCTTGACACCCCTTCGTCGGGAAATTGCATTATATATATAAGTCAAAAATTGGCTTAATCAATATTTAAATGAGTATTGACACTTCTTGATACAACGTTGAAGGTTTAGTTTAGTGGTGTTAATAATTATTTAAGGTTGTGGATTCTATTCTTGGTAGCAAATATGTTTTTATTTGACATCTTTTAGTGAAAATTCTACTCCACCACTATATGACAAGAACTACAAACTATCTCAATCTCGTCTTTTTCATCTTATCCACCATAAATGTCATTCTCACCTTCTCCAAAATTAAATTATTTTGAATGAAGGAATTTTGACTCAAATAACATTTTGTCTAAATTTTTTCCGGTAGTAAAATATTTTCTCACGATAGATGGTAATTGGTTCTTTACAAATTTGTGTTTGGTTAATATCTATTTTCAAAATAACTTTTTATTAACACATAAAAAATATA
The DNA here is from genome assembly GCA_038996855.1 of Solanum aculeatissimum. Classification (NCBI taxonomy): domain Eukaryota; kingdom Viridiplantae; phylum Streptophyta; class Magnoliopsida; order Solanales; family Solanaceae; genus Solanum; species Solanum aculeatissimum. Next base: position 4,645 of record JBCEWC010003683.1, read on the forward strand.
AAATAAAACTTGCTTTGTAGGGTTAGTTTTCTTTTATTCAAAATAATGTATATAATTATGTTCAACCATGTCCTTCGATAGGACTAGACAATGAACGCTGTATAATCATGGAATGAATATTTGTGACGTATCAATAATTAAATTGTTCATTTGACATGAAAATACGATGTTCTAACTATTGAATGAAAGGGACCTAAATGTTCAATTATTTTAGCTCTATTATATAGTCCTTGATTGAATAGAAAAATGAGTACGAACTATATCTCAGTATAGTAATACATGTAACTATGACAAATACTGATTCATCTATCACTTCTTCTTTGATATGTAACTCTCTCAAGTCTCAAGAAAAATTATTAAAAAATGATATTTTAATATTATAAACACTAAAATACAAGCAATAAACCAATGGCCAGTACGGTACAAATATACACCTTTTTGTACATTTCATAAATCACAATCAACTAAATTCCAACCCAAAAATATTAATTCAGTGAATTCAAACAAACAACATAGCATCAAAAACGTCATCCATCCACATCCCCTAAAAGTAATAACTGAAAAAGAAAAAAAAACTTGCAGAAACCTTGATTACTTGTTGACAAATAAATACAAGACAAAAATTATATGTATATCTTGTATACTATATGTAATATATTACGATTTTTTTTTTACTTAGATGTGTATATGTGTTCGTACTATATTTGTTTTAATTTCCCATAAAATACTACAAGTCTATGGATTATTATTATTAGACAAACAAATCCAAGAAGTAAATCTTTCGTCTCATATTAGTTGTCAAGATTATTAAGTCAACATTATTAAAAAGCCCATATCAAAATATAGTATTTGTTAATTTATAAATGAAGATAAAATTGATTAACTTTTTTCCAGTTTGCTTTTAAACTTAATTATTTTTTAAAAAAGTAAACTGTGGTGACTCTGGAAAAAAATTAAGGGTAAACTCAGTGAAATTTCATTAGGATATTTAATTTAAAAATTACTGGATACGCACGAAAAAATAATTATGACTTCTATACTTCATATAATATTTAATATATATAATATAATTTTTTAAGGAAGTGAGTTCAGCTGAACGTTCATTAATGTATATGGCTACATCACTTGGTAAATTAATAGAAAAATATAATTTTTTTAAAGGTCATTTTAAAAAAAATATGACACCTAATATGGAACGAAGTGTTCGAATACTAAATTAACTATTTATTTATTAAGAATTAAGAAAGAATATGATCAGCTATATTAAAGCTCTCATTTGACTTTTGGCTACAACAGCACCACGACACATATTCCTACTCAGAGCTCTGTCAACTTTTAAGATACCAATATAATATATATAATATTTCAAAAGTAGGATAAAGAAAAGAAATTGACTGACTAACTAATACAAAGACTAACTTACAAAATTAGGATTTTCAAACTTTGGTCCTTTATTTTATTACATATATATATTATCAAACACAAGTGTCTCTACATGATCCGTACTCCCACTTCTAAAATACAAACTTTAAAAAACAATATTTTTTTTAAATGGTTATTTTTGGAAATGAACTCAGTTGGTTTTCTTGGAAGTTTGATTAGCTCATAAATGTTTTTACTTACAATATTATGATGTTCGTCGTTTCGACCACGATGTCTTATTTCCACACATTGTTTTTACATAGCAATGTGTACTAAATGAGACATAGTAGTAATTATAGTAAAGACCACATAGCACAAAATGTGACATTTTTGCACAATATTTCACATCCCACCTTGGACGTTGTCTATTTTTCCATTTCTTGCCATAGAGAAACAATAAAAAATCTCACACAATTGACTAATGTATTGCCAAACATTGGGAGAATTGATAATTAAACAATTAATCTATTATTTGTTGAGGAGCAAGGAAACTCCTTTTTCAATGATATCATAGTAAGGAAATATATCTATGTACTTATAGATTACTCAGAACAATACTGATAAAAGGTAAAAGTAATTAAAGTTTCACTATCATTGTTGTCTATCACTCGACGTCTGTTGTGCTTACGCCCCTTGTTCTTCCCTTCTTTACTTCTTACATCAATCAAAACCGTTGAGAGGCAGACATGTGTCGACGCCTGATATGTGGTGAGACAATTGAGATAAGTCCACCTAGTGGAGGTCTCATCTTTGACCTATAAATCATCTCATCGTACGGCCTTCGATAGAACTTCAAGAATGGTTTGAACGACTCGCGACTTTTATCGGCCCGACTAATAACGTTGCCCTTACCACTATCTCTCTTGAAGAACATAGCGGGAGACTGAAAAAAGGATGCCCTCATAGCCCTAGGATGACGAGTCGCTGAATGATCAGCCATTTCTTGAGACTTTTGTGGCAAAGGTGTAGATGGGAAAAATCCCTTTTTCATGAGGCCCATGTTGTTGCCACGTGGCGTCCTGTCAATGGGTGATGCAAATGAGTAGGACCTAGCATTGAGTGGTGAGATGGCTGCTGGGCCCAGGTTAGTAGTGGGTCCCACTTTAGCTGATGATGTGTCAGTTAATGACAAGTACCATGGCTTCACAGAGTCAAAATGATGTGAGACAGTAAATGAGAATCTTGATGAAGAGCATGATCCAATTTTGCCATTTGATGGTATTGAAGATGGATTGAATCTAAGAGATGCAGCTCTTGGATATGAAGTGAAGTCATTAAACTCTAATGACTCTTCAAAGTCAAGTGATGATACTACCATGGTTAATGGTGCTAGATCAACAAATGTCTTCACACCCTACAATAAAAATTAAACGAGTCTTTAAGTTATACGTACTAACAATATAATATGCTCATTTAGTCTTTTTCAGGATTGAGATATCTCGATTATGAACAGAAGAAAAAATAAGTACCTTCCAAAGATAAGAGAAAAGTGAAGGAGGATCAATAACAAAAGCTTTGTGAAGTCTTCCAGGATAATAATCAGCAATAATTTTCAGTGAAGCCAGCAAGATGTTCATAAAAGCTGAAGCGGACCTGAAAAAGCCTGCATTTTTTACACATCAGTCCCCAATGATTTGATTTAGTCAAACGTACCCCCCAAATATTAAATGAAACAATTAAATAAAGTGAAATAAAGCAAAATTTCAAATTCAACTGCAGGCCATGTTCGATTTTTCTCCCCTTTTTTTTGAGTTCTGGATTCTGACAGGGTAAGAAAAAGTAGAATTATGGGCACTTTTGCATGACATTTTGAGTTTATCTATAAGAGAATTGACAATTTATACCCCTACATTTCTTAAACTTGAAAGCAACACCTCAAGGGCACTCCAGGCAAAGCATGAAAATATTTCAGAATCTTGCCTGCCTAAATGTAGAGGGTAGCAGGCAAAAATTGATTACTTAATTAATTGCTCTTTAATTAAAAGTAATTAGGCGTGGCATTGGAAATTAAAAAGATCTGAAATGGGGTTTTCTGTGTAAATTTTATAAGAAAAAGATTACTTCATGTTTTACTCTGACACATTTTTAAATAAAAGATAAATTATATGTAATAAGGAAAAAAGAAGTATAAAATAGAGTAATAAATTATTGCTTAGCTTATTTATTTTTATTATAGTAATAAATAAATAAAAATAAACGAAAAAATGATTTTTCACTCTGAAATTTCTTGGGAACACTTCAGAATATAGAACAGAATGTACATTAAATGAACTAACATAGAGAAAGCTGAGTTCTGATTTGTTATGTAAGTAAATGCTCTGTCAAATTACCAATCAACCCTCTCTTTTCAAATTAATGATGAGCTAAACAGGGGCAATATTGTCATTGCCAGAAAAGATTTAAAAAAAAGACTTACTGGCATCAAATAGAATAACAAATTGTTCAACACTTTTGGCCATGGTTTGAATTGCCACCTCCAATGTAAACACCATCAATCGAGTAAACCTACAATTATTTTAACCACAAAATTTCAATTCCATTTGTCTAAACAAAGTAAAAAAGATCAAGGTACTCCTATTCAAAATATTGAATCTTCAACTTTAAATCATCAAATCTCGGTGGATCGTAACAATAACATTATAATACTTCATCGTATTTGCACAGATAAAAATATTAATCTTAAATTGAAAAGGTTAAATATCAATGGATCATAATAATAACGCTATAGATCATATTTGTATAAATAAAATCAAACTATTTACATTCAAATTCTGAATTTTAATTTTAAATAGTCAAATTTCAAGAATCATAATAGTGACGTTATAATATTGAATTTTAATTTTGAATGTTCAAATATCAATAGAAAATAACAGTAACATTATAATTTGTCGTATTCGTATAAATTAAATTAAAATATTTACATTCAAAAATACAAAATTTTAATTTTAAAAGTTAAATCTTAATGGATCATAACAGTAACATCATAATATTTTTTCATATTTGTATAAATAAAATTAAAGTACTTACAGTTTCTGTGAGTGAAATTTCTGGTAGTCTTGCTTGATCCGGAAAATCTATAATTTGGTCAACAAAAAAAGCAACAATTATTTACTCAAAAAGTGTATTTAAGGTTAAATTTAAGAAAGGAAATAATATATTAAAAAAATTACCAGAACAGGCCTAGATTCATCATCATGACCAGAAACATAAGCTACCCCTTCTGCTAACTCAGCAGAAAATTCATCAGCAATAAGATTATCTGCAACATTTAAACAAATAAATTGAGATTAAAGTATTTTCATTCTTTTTAGGTTGTATTTTCTTTAATCATAACATAGATTTTGATTACTTTAATGAACTCAAATCATTCAAAACTTTTCTTTTTTAAAAAAAAAAAACATGAAAATTAGAGAGATTCTCTGTTTCTTTTCTTCTTTAGAAGAAACAAAAAGAGAAGACAAATTTAATTTCTCATTAATATACAAAATTAAATAATTACCAACGCCTAAAGAGTCTCTCCAGTTAAGACAATTCCTCAAGTGCTTAGCAGCTTTCTTCACATTTTCACCTTTCACTTTCAGAAATCTCTCTACACAAGCACTGTTACACAACTTCTCCTGTTCAACAACAACAAAAAAAAAAAGCCTTCAATAATAATTCCAAAATTTTACTTTATTTGTTTAGAAAAAAGAAATTAAAAATGAGTTGATTTCTCTGAATACTTCTCAATTAATATTTTTTCTTTTTTTATTTTTTTATTGAATGTCTGGCAATCATATTAGAGCTAGACTAATTCGAATTCAGCCCGCATCAGCCAGAAAGCGATCCATTTTTTTCCAGTCGAAAACATTAGTCAAGTCATTCAATTACTATATATGAGAAAAAAAAAATTGAGTACCTGTTTAACAGTAAGAGGAGCTTGTTTCTTGAGAAGCTTAACAACAGCTTCAACTCTGTCTTTGTCTTTGTGTTTTTCATTGTTGATCTGCTCTTTTTTCCCCATTTCTCAAAATAAGACAAATTAAACACCGCTAGTTTTGATTCGTTGAGAAGAGGATGAAAAAATAAGGAGAATATTATGACAGAGATACTACTCTTCTTCTTTACGCAACTATTTTTGAAAACAAAAAAACAGAGAAAGCAAATGCTATAAGTAGAGTGAAATATTTTTATAAATAAAAGAGAAGGAGAGAGAGCCCGTATATATAGGCGTGACGGAAGCCGTTAAATGAAGGATTAACAAATAGTCAACAATGCCAATGACGGCTTGAAAGTGAGGCCTAACGGAAACCGTCGGCCCACTTCATTATTAATTTAATTAATTAATTCCATATATTATTATCATTCTATTCTTTATTAATAGTTTTATTTATTTATTTAATTCATGCAACAAACATAAGTTCAAATGAAAACAAAAAACGAGAATATTAGCAATAGCTCGTTTGAGTTAGGTTGAAGTATTGATGAATAATTTTAGGCATTGCAATTAATTTAATAAATAATTAGCTTTTAAAGTACTATTTGAACTATTTTTTTAATAAAATAATTATAGTATTTTTAGTTTAAATCAGGTGACGGATGTTATAATAGAAAAAAATAATCAAATATTACGTTTACATTACTAAAATTTATCAATGTATAAAGAAGAAGAAAAGAATTCATGAGTTCTAATATATGAATCTAGACATAAATTCCTTCTTCTTTTTTTTTAAATTTAACCATAATTAATAGAACTAAGTAACCGTTGAAAAAATTTAAATAACTTATAAATTCTTTTTTTTTAATTCAACCATAATTAATAGAACTAAGTAACCGTTGAAAAAATTTAAATAACTTATAAATTCTTTTTTATCCGTAATTAATAAAACTAAGTGACCGTTGATTAAATTTAAATAACTTATTAATAGAAAATTTAATAAAGAAAATAAAAAATTAAATTTTCGCGTAAACTTTACGAATAGTCTAAATTTATCCGTTACAACAATAATTTCATATATTATTATTATTCCATCCTTTATTTAAAAAACTTATCCGTAATTAATAGAACTAATTGACCGTTGATTAAATTTAAATAACTTATTAATAAAGAATTTAATAAAGAAAATAAAAAATTAAATTTTTGCGTAAACTTTACGAATGATTTAAATTTATCCGTTACAACAATAATATCATATATTATTATTGTTCATCGTTTATTTATAAAGTTTATCCATAATTAATTGAACTAAGTGACCGTTGATAACATTTAAATAACTTATAAAATCTATTTTATCCATAATTAATAGAACTAAGTTACCGTTGACTAAATTTAATTAACTTATTAATATAGAATTTAATAAAGAAAATAAAAAATTAAATTTTCGCGTAAATTTTACGAATGATCTAAATTTATCCGTTACAACATTAATTTCATATTATTATTATTATTATTATTATTTTATCCTTTATTTTTTTTAAAATTTCGTAATTAATAGAACTAAGTGACCATTGATTAAATTTAAATAACTTATTAATAAAGAAAAAATTTAATTTTTCGCATAAACTTTATGAATGTTCTAAATTTATCCGTTACGATAATAATTCCATATATTTTTATTATTATTCCACCCTTTTATTTATATATGATAAATATATGTACCTAGACGTACATTCAACTTTTTTAGAACTTATCGATAATTAATAAGACTAAGTAACCGTTAATTAAATTTAACTAACTTATTAATAAATAAATTAATAAAAAAATAAAATATCAAATTTTCACGCAAACTTTACAATGTTCTAAATTCATCTGTTCTAAAAATTTTCCTATTATTATTATTACTAGTTCAGTATACGTGTTGTGCACGTGCATACCACGTCAATTAATGAAAATCTATAAATTATTTATCCATAATTAATAGAACTAAGTGACCGTTGATTAAATTTAAATAACTTATTAATAAAGAAAACCAAAAAATAAATTTTCGCGTAAATTTTATGAATGGTCTAAATTTATCCGTTACAACAATAATTTCATATATTATCATTATTCGGTCCCTTATTTAAAATATTTATCCGTAATTAATAGAACTAAGTGACAGTTGATAAAATTTAAATAATTTATAAATTCTTTTTTATCCGTAATTAATAGAACTAAGTGACCGTTGATTAAATTTAAATAAATTATTAATAGAGAATTTAATAAAGAAAATTAAAATTAAAATTTTTGCGTAAACTTTACGAATGGTCTAAATTTATCCATTAGAACAATAATTTCATGTATTTTTATTATTCCATCCTTTATTTAAAAAAATTATCCGTAATTAATAGAACTAATTGACCGTTGATTAAATTTAAATAACATATTAATAAAGAAGATTAAAAAAAATTGCGTAAACTTTATGAATGATTTAAATTTATCAGTTACAACAATAATTTCATATATTATTATTGTTCCATCCTTTATTTATAAAATTTATTCATAATTAATAGAACTAAGTGACCGTTCATAAAATTTAAATAACTTATAAAATCTTTTTTATCCATAAATAATAGAACTAAGTTACCGTTGATTAAATTTAATTAATTTATTAATAGAGAATTAAATAAAGAAAATTTAAAATTAAATTTTCACATAAACTTTACGAATGATCTAAATTTATCTGTTACAACAATAATTTCATATATTATTATTATTATTATTTTATCCTTTATTTTAAAAAAACCCGTAATTAATAGAACTAAGTGAGCATTGATTAAATTTAAATAACTTATTAATAAAGAATTTAATAAAGAAAAAAAATGTGAATTTTTCGCGTAAACTTTATGAATGTTCTAAATTTATCCATTACGACAATAATTCTATATATTTTTATTATTACCCCACCCTTTATTTATATGATGAATATATGTACCTAGACGTACATTCATCTTTTCTAGAAGTTATCGGTAATTAATAACACTAAGTAACCGTTAATTAAATTTAACTAACTTATTAATAAATAATTTAATAAAAAAATAAAATATCAAATTTTCACGCAAACTTTACAATGTTCTAAATTCATCTGTTCTAAAAAATTTCCTGGTATTTTTATTACTAGTTTAGTATACGTGCTTTGCACGTACGTACCACGTCAATTAATAAAAAAATTATCCATAATTAATAGAACTAAGTGACCGTTGATTAAATTTAAATAACTTATTACTAAAGAATTTAATAAAGAAAACAAAAAATTGAATTTTCGCGTAAACTTTATGAATGGTCTAAATTTATCCGTTACAACAATAATTTCATATATTATTATTATTCCATCCCTAAATTAAAATATTTATCCGTAATTAATAGAACTAAGTGACCGTTGATAAAATTTAAATAATTTATAAATTCTTTTTTATCCGTAATTAATAGAATTAAGTGATCGTTGATTAAATTTAAATAACTTATTAATAGAGAATTTAATAAAGAAAATAAAAAATTAAATTTTCGTGTAAACTTTACGAATGGTCTAAATTTATCCGTTATAACAATAATTACATATATTATTATTATTTCATCCTTTATTTAAAAAATTTATCCGTAACTAATAGAACTAAATGACTGTTGATTAAATTTAAATAACTTATTAATAAAGAATTTAATAAAGAAAATAAAAAATTGAATTTTTGCGTAAACATTACGAATGGTTTAAACTTATTCGTTACAACAATAAGTTCATATATATATTATTGTTCCATCCTTTATTTATAAAAGTTTATCTGTAACTAATAGAACTAAGTGACCGTTGATAAAATTAAAATAACTTATTAAATCTTTTTTATCCATAATTAATAGAACTAAGTTACAGTTGATTAAATTTAATTAACTTATTAATATAAAATTTAATAAAGAAAATAAAAAATAATACTTTCGCGTTAACTTTACGAATGATCTAAATTTATTCGTAACAACAATAATTTCATTTTTTTTATTTTATCCTTTATTTTAAGAAAAATCGTAATTAATATAACTAAGTGACCGTCGATTAAATTTTAATAACTTATTAATAAAGAAAATAAAATTTTGAATTTTTCGCATAAACTTTACGAATGTTCTAAATTTATCCGTTATGACAATAATTTCATATATTTTTATTATTATTCCACCCTTTATTTATTTGATGAATATATGTACCTAGACGTAAATTCATCTTTTTAGAATTTATTTGTAGTTAATAACACTAAGTAACAGTTAATTAAATTAAACTAACTTATTAATAAATAATTTAATAAAAAAATAAAATAACAAATATTCACGCAAACTTTACAATGTTCTAAATTCATCTGTTCTAAAAAAATTTCAATTATTATTATTACTAGTTTAGTATACGTGCTTTGCACGTGCGTACCACATCAATTAATAAAAGGTCTATAAAAAATTTATCTATAATTAATAGAACTAAGTGACCGTTGATTAAAATTTAAATAACTTATTAATAAAGAAAATAAAAAATTAAATTTTCGCGTAAACTTTATGAATGGTCTAAATTTATCTGTTACAACAATAATTTCATATATTATTATTATTCCATCCCTTATTTAAAAAATTTATCCGTAATTAATAGAACTAAGTGACCGTTGATAAAATTTAAATAATTTATAAATTCTTTGTTATCCGTAATTAATAGAACTAAGTGGCCGTTGATTAAATTTAAATAACTTATTAATAGAGAATTTAATAAAGAAAATTAAAATTAAAATTTTTGCGTAAACTTTACGAATGGTCTAAATTTATCCGTTACAACAATAATTTCATGTATTTTTATTATTCCATCCTTTATTAAAAAAAATTATCCGTAATTAATAGAATTAATTGACCGTTGATTAAATTTAAATAACTTATTAATAAAGAAGATAAAAAAAAATGCGTAAACTTTATGAATGATTTAAATTTATCCGTTACAATAATAATTTCATATATTATTATTGTTCCATCCTTTATTTATAAAATTTATTCATAATTAATAGAACTAAGTGACCGTTCATAAAATTTAAATAACTTATAAAATCTTTTTTATCCATAAATAATAGAACTAAGTTACCGTTGATTAAATTTAATTAATTTATTAATAGAGAATTAAATAAAGAAAATTTAAAATTAAATTTTCACATAAACTTTACGAATGATCTAAATTTATCCGTTACAAAAATAATTTCATATATTATTATTATTATTATTTTATCCTTTATTTAAAAAAAAACCGTAATTAATAGAACTAAGTGACCATTGATTAAATTTAAATAACTTATTAATAAAGAAAACAAAACTGTGAATTTTTCGCGTAAACTTTATGAATGTTCTAAATTTATCCATTACGACAATAATTGCATATATTTTTATTATTATTTCACCCTTTATTTATATGATGAATATATGTACCTAGACGTACATTCATCTTTTCTAGAACTTATCGGTAATTAACAACACCGAGTAACCGTTAATTAAATTTAACTAACTTATTAATAAATAATTAAATAAAAAAATAAAATATCAAATTTTCACGCAAACTTTACAATGTTCTAAATTCATCTGTTCTAAAAACTTTCCTAGTATTTTTATTACTAGTTTAGTATACGTGCTTTGCACGTACGTACCACGTCAATTAATAAAAAAATTATCCATAATTAATAGAACTAAGTGACCGTTGATTAAATTTAAATAACTTATTACTAAAGAATTTAATAAAGAAAACAAAAAATTGAATTTTCGCGTAAACTTTATGAATGGTCTAAATTTATCCGTTACAACAATAATTTCATATATTATTATTTTTCCATCCCTAATTTAAAATATTTATCCGTAATTAATAGAACTAAGTGACCGTTGATAAAATTTAAATAACTTATAAATTCTTTTTTATCCATAATTAATAGAACTAAGTGACTGTTGATTAAATTTAAATAACTTATTAATAGAGAATTTAATAAAGAAAATAAAAAATTAAATTTTCGCGTAAACTTTACGAATGGTCTAAATTTATCCGTTATAACAATAATTACACATATTATTATTATTTCATCCTTTATTTAAAAACTTTATCCGTAACTAATAGAACTAATTGACCGTTGATTAAATTTAAATAACTTATTAATAAAGAATTTAATAAAGAAAATAAAAAATTGAATTTTTGCGTAAACTTTACGAATGGTTTAAACTTATTCGTTACAACAATAATTTCATATATTATTATCATTCCATCCTTTATTTATAAAGTTTATCCGTAATTAATAGAACTAAATGACCGTTGATAAAATTAAAATAACTTATCAAATCTTTTTTATCCATAATTAATAGAACTAAGTTACCGTTGATTAAATTTAATTAACTTATTAATATAGAATTTAATAAAGAAAAGAAAAAATAATATTTTCGCGTTAACTTTACGAATGATCTAAATTTATCCGTAACAACAATAATTTCATTTTTTATTTTATTTTATCCTTTATTTAAAATAAATCGTAATTAATATAACTACGTGACTATCGATTAAATTTAAATAACTTATTAATAAAAAAAGCAAAATTTTGATTTTTTCGCATAAACTTTACGAACGTTCTAAATTTATCCGTTACGATAATAATTTTATATATTTTTATTATTATTCCACCCTTTATTTATTTGATGAATATATGTACCTAGACGTAAATTCATCTTTTTTAGAATTTATTTGTAGTTAATAACACTAAGTAATTGTTAATTAAATTTAACTAACTTATTAATAAATAATTTAATAAAAAAATAAAAGATCAAATTGTCACACAAACTTTACGATGGTCTAAATTCATCTGTTATAACAATTTTTCTATTATTATTATTACTTGTTTAGTGTACGTGCTTTGCACGTGCGTAGCACATCAATTAATAAAAAGTCTATAAAAAAATTATCCATAATTAATAGAACTAAGTGACCGTTGATTAAAATTTAAATGATTTATTAATAAAGAAAACAAAAAACTGAATTTTCGCGTAAACTTTATGAATGGTCTAATTTTATCTGTTACAACAATAATTTCATATATTATTATTATTTCATCCTTTATTTAAAAAATTTATCCATAATTAATAGAATTAAGTGACCGTTGATAAATTTAAATAACTTATAAATTTTTTTTATCCATAATTAATAAAACTAAGTGACCGTTGATTAAATTTAAATAACTTATTAATAGAGAATTTAATAACGAAAATAAAACATTAAATTTTCGCGTAAACCTTACGAATGGTCTAAATTTATCCTTTACAACAATAATTTCATATATTATTATTATTTCATTCTTTGTTTAAAAAACTTATCCGTAATTAATTGAACTAATTGACCGTTGATTAAATTTAAATAACTTATTAATAAAGAATTTAATAAATAAAATAAAAATTCAAATTTTGCATAAACTTTACGAATGATCTAAATTTATCTGTTACAATAATAATTTCATATATTATTATTGTTCTATCCTTTATTTAAAAAGTTGTCTGTAATTAATAGAACAAGGTGACCGTTGATAAAATTTAAATAACTGATAATTTTTTTTTATCCATATTTAATAGAACTAAGTTACTGTTGATTAAATTTAATTAACTTATTAATAGAGTATTAATAAAGAAAATAACAAATTAATTTTTCTCGTAAACTTTACAAATGATCTAAATATATCCGTTACAACAATAATTTCATATATTATTATTATTGTTTTATCCTTTATTTTAAAAAAAAATCATAATTAATAGAACTAATTGACCATTGATTAAATTTAAATAACTTATTAATAAAGAATTAAATAAAGAAAACAAAATTTTGAATTTTTCGCGTAAACTTTACGAATGTTCTAAATTTATCCGTTACGACAATAATTTCATATATATTTTTTATTATTCCACCCTTTATTTATATGAATAGATGTACCTAGACGTAAATTCATCTTTTTTAGAACTTATTTGTAATTAATAACACTAAGTAACCGTTAATTAAATTTAACTAACTTATTAATAAATAATTTAATAAAAAAATAAAAGATCAAATTTTCAAGCAAACTTTACGATGGTCTAAATTCATCTTTTATAACAATTTTTCTATTATTATTATCATTACTAGTTTAGTGTACGTGTTTTGCACGTGAGTACCACGTCAATTAATAAAAAGTCTATAAAAAAATCATTATGTGTATAACTTATATCACACAATTATAAATAATTACGTAAATATTATTAACTCATATCATTAAATTTATAAATATGTCATTTTTCTATTCTTATCGTGGGATGCAAATTAACTTCATTTTATTTGACAATAGTAATAGACAAAATCATTGAATATACTTCTGATTTTATATATGTTCTTTTTTTCTCATCTAGTGTCTGCTATCTATATTAGAGCTCCGACTAAATTTGAATCATACACTATAAGACCCATTTAGTGGTAGAACTCCCAACAAGATTTTCTCCATGCTCATGGCTCGAACTCGAGACTTCTGATTAAGAATAGACTAGTGTCACAACTGCACCACAAACCATGTTGATAATTCTATTCTTCTTATGTTTAAGGGAAATAATTAATATCTTAGTTTATCATTAAGTTTTAAATTCATGCCCACGTACTATCTACCTTGATATGAATTATATTGAATACGTTCATTTTTCTATTATAATATAATATTTACTTTGAATATTAATTTATAGTGCCTTTGAGTGGGCCTGTAGAGTCGTATTCTGAAAGTTCTTCAAATTGTAAAGAACATATATTATTTCCAAGCATGCATAGATGCAAACAAAAATTTAAGCCAATAAATTAAAATGCATATAAATTATCAACCAACATGAATATAAATTACGGGATAATATAATATTATGAAAGAGAAAAAAAATATTACTACCTCTAAGTTCATTGGTGAAGTGTGTTGCTTTGATATGAATTTAAATTTACTCATACATAGTTGTTTAATTGTTATTGTCTAACTGAAATTAGTATTGGATTATAAAACTTTATATTTTGTGTTAGTTGGTTTTAATTCTAATTCGATAAATTGTTAGTAGAAAATTTATTTTTTTTACATATTTTTTGGAGGTTTTTTTTTTTTGCCTATTTTTTTGGACTATTTTAGACCTTAAAAAAATCTTTCTATTTGTTTTGGGACATTTCCTTTTTTTTAAAATAAAATATTTTTTTTAATGATTATTTTGAAAGTTTGTTTTGACTATTTTCTTTTTGGATAAAATTTATTTTTTGCCTATTTTTTGGACAGTGTTTAACTTTTTTTTTTTTTGACTTTTTGGCTTTTAAAAAAACTTTTTGATATTATTATTGTTTGAAAGGTTTTATTATTATTATTATTATTATTTTTCTACATTAAGTCTATTTTAGTTGGAAAAAGATTCTTTGGATAGGAGTTCAATCATAATAAGATAATTTTCTCCATTTATTATGTTTATTATATTTAATATTATTAAAATAATAATATAATAATTAGAAAAAAATGATCAAAAAATAATTTTGTCTAAAGATGAATCTTTTAATGAAGCTCAAAAAGTTAAAATAATATTTCTAATTAAGAACCTTCATGCTTTTAATATAATATAGATAGATTATTATTATTATTATTCTATCCTTTATTTATGATTTTATTTATTCAGGGAACAAACATAGTTCAAATGAAGACAAAAAAACAAGAATTTTAGTAATAGCATATGAATAGCTCGTTTGAGTTAGTTGATTGTATATTGATAAATATTTTTAAGTGTTCGAAATTAATTTTATAAATAAATAATTTTTAAAATATTTTGATAACGAAATTAATAATTCACGTTGAGTACAAGAGTGTTTTCAATCTTCCTTGTTAATCTATAAAGTTTGGAGTAGGAATGTGACACATTTTTGATGGAATACAAAGTTATTTTATTTTGCATAGTGTAAGAGCAATTTAATCCTTTATTATGTAATATATCAATTAAAAAATATATTTTATTTAAGGTTCCTTTTGGACTTCAAATTTAAAAGTTCTTTTTCTTACAAATAATTTATTTCTTTATTGGGATTTAGAAAATGAAATCTTCAATTTCAGAAATTATTTTAATATATTGAAATTTACCCAAACTCTTTTATTTTTTATATAGAAAAAGTCCCTTACCTATTTATGATTTATGACTCACCACAAATTCATATTTATTTTTGAGCAAATTATACAAAATATTCATTAGGTTAATTTTTTTATGCAAAAATTAGTTTACT
Source organism: Solanum aculeatissimum (assembly GCA_038996855.1). NCBI lineage: Eukaryota > Viridiplantae > Streptophyta > Magnoliopsida > Solanales > Solanaceae > Solanum > Solanum aculeatissimum. The sequence continues at coordinate 20,301 of JBCEWC010003683.1, forward strand.
TAAAAAAATCACCTGTTACAATAAGTGGCCATTCAACACTTTTAGCTTATAAAATTTGGCCAATTTTTTTTTTTTTTTTCTTCTTTCTCTTCTTCATATGCTTCTTCTTCTTAGTCTTTTCTTTTTTGTCTTTTTTTTTTTTTTGAAAAAAATACCTAACGTATCGTAAATATGTATCGTATTGAGTGAATTATATATCAAAATACTTAAAATATTTAGATCAATGATTTTATATCTAAAATTTGAGACTATTTAGCGATGATTTTGAGTTAATCGAGATTGAATAATCAATGTATACTTCATCTGTAGTTAACGTATATTTCATGTGTATAGTTAAGTTATATTCAAATTTTTGAGTGTATCATAATGTGTAGCCAATGTATAACTAATGTATAGATAAGTAATACTTTATTGTCAATTCATGCATTATTTTTATGAATTTTAACTATTTTTTATATAAATAAAATAAAATTATACTTATTGTGAACGCTACATTTTCATGTATGATCCACTTATATCTAAGCCATTGTAACATCAAAACCAAAATTAGAAATAATTCTTTTTTCCAGTTCCAAAGCAAGAACATATTTTAAATTAATAAAGTATATAGGATTATAATATCAAAATTATATTTTAGGATAATTTTGTCTACGAACTAAACGATCTCATTAATCGTATTTTTTGTCACGATTCAACTCGTCGTGATTATGCAATTCTTTATTTTTATTTATATCTTAAGATATACCATTTTTGTTTCCACAAACAATTATTATTATGAATAAAATAAATAATAATTTAAAACAACTATTTTTCTTAAAAAACTTTTAAAGAGCGTCAGTTTTCGTATTTATTGCGGAAGTATCAATTTTGGCAACTTGATATTAATTGAAGAGCAACAACATTAAATACCCACATTTGTTGGCTAATTAATTAATTCTTCATTGTGGGCATATCATACAAGGCATATATATAATAAATAATAACAGAAGTACGTTGAATTTAATTTGGAGTAGCTTTCATCAACATTCTTTTTCATTTTCTAAATTTAGGTTTCTATAATTATGTCCAAAATATGTTCTAAATTTTGTACTTTTGTGGGCCTTGATCAACCATTTAGGACATAGAAGCTATATTATAATAGGTAAGTTGCATAATTGATCGATCAATTAAAAATAATATAATATTTTTTAAATATGGTATAGAAAAAGGGAAATGTGCGGAGAGAACTACAAAGTGAAAACTTGAATCCTCATCAATAAGAAGATAGTCAATTAATTAAATTATTAAAAATTCTCCTAAAACTAATTACGGTTGTTGACCAAACATACAAAATTAATCTGTATACATTGATTATATATGCAACGTACTTATATTGGCTAAACTTTATATAAATAATAAATTATGTAGTGTCAGTAAGAATTCATATTGTATTGTGACCAAATTCAATTTATTGATTCTTTCTCATTCATCTTGAATAGTTTTTCAATACAATTTCTTGTACTTGTCCAAGATAATCTATCACCCTTTGTCACCCTATTATCTTAAAAGCTCAAGAATTTGGCAATTTTTTTGTCAAGAAAACAAAAAGAACCTTTAATATAGACCAATATATAAAATATTCCCATATATTTATCTTATTCTTTTAATTTGTTTTGAGAAAAAAAATGTCTTTTTAATTTCAACTTTTCACATGTTTAATACTATAAAATTAAAAGATATTGAATATATTTTACATATCTTTAGTTTAAAGTTCAAATATTTAATTTTTTTTAAAAGTCACACAAATAAATTGAAACGAACCATTCCTATTGAAAGGTCAAAAGTAGATTGTTAGATGGACCTTTCAAACGGAATTTTGATTTGAGGCATTAATAATGATAGATAAAAAAAAGTATGGCACATATTCTGACTGCTGCTATATATGTCTACTGTATAACTTTATTCTTGAAAAAACAGTAACAATAATAATATAGTTTGGTCCCTTTTGTGCCCAAAATGGTATCATAGCAATGGGACCAAAATGCAAAACAATATGAAACAACCCGTGAACTGATATTTTGGGATTTATTTACAATAAAGTGCAAACCATATTAATATTATTGTTCTGGAAATTTTGTAAACCCCCCTTGTTTTTATCCATTTTTATGATAATACTCATTTTGCCTTATGAAAGTAACACGTTTTTTCTTGTCATAAATCAGATTATTTTTCTTTTAAGGCTATATAATAACGGATATCCTTTGCCCGTATATGTTTCTCCTCCTTATTTAAAATAGCAATAATTGTTACACCAAAAAATGATCTACCTACTCAAATTAGAATAACTCTTGTTTTTCTTTATTTCTATTCTTTTTGTTTGGGTTATACTGTCAATAAGATTAAACTTTTCATTTGTAGTAAATCAATTATTTTGTGTTGCAAAATGAGTCATTTAAAGTATTTTTCTGATCAAATTTTCAAAAGTTCACACCACGTTTAATACTTGCTCAATTATTTGGTCCAGGGCCAGCTGAGTGAGAGTTGCTAAGTGAAAAAAAATAATACGTTAATATTAACTAGGGACAGATATAAAAATTCAATTATTAACGTATAAAAAATTCGAAATGATAAAATTAAAACTCTAGCTCCACCTTTGTTAGTTAGTGTCTACCTTTCAATTGGGTCGATTGATGTGATTCCGACTACTCCAATTACTGTCACACAAAAAGATTTATCTTAATCATATTATTCATGCAAGTCCTTTCAAATATCTAAGAGAGTGATATGCATAGACTAAGTGAACGAATACACTATAATGTAATCATTTGTCGAGCCTAACAAGCATGGAATTGCTTGAAAGTGAAGTCATGTGAAGTTGGTTGACTATGCTCGAGCATAACTCAAACTAATATATGGTGGCTTAACTCGCTGCAGAGTTCAAGAGCGAGCTAGTTAACTTTTTGAATCGCATTTGGCTTTTTTTAAACTCATCGAACACTCTTAACTTTTAATTATTTGACCTACACCCTACAATTCAAACAAGAGTACTAATAGTCTAATACTATATGACAAGTTCAAAATTGATAATAATTTCCTTATTCGTTTCGATAAATATTTTTGTTTTGTTGGTTTAATGAAATTAGGAAAAATATAGATTAAGAAACCCACGTAAATACCAAGAAAAAAAATTAATATAGTCACATAAACCCATAAGGCCATAAGTCAAAAGCTTTGATAAATGTATGTGAATCCCATACACTAAAAATATATTCCAATTCCGTCCTCGTTACGCAGAAGACCAATATTTATTTTTATTTTAAACACAATTGGCATGTAGATCATCCAACATTCTCCACGTGTAACTTTTTATAAATTATGTCCTTTTTTATCCATTTAAAAATCTTTTAAATTGTTATTTTCCACCCCTAAAGTCCTACTAATTGTCAGTTTGGGCGAATTATTAATTATCCTTGTGGAATATTGAGCTTTTCATCTCGAATTAAACAGCCACTCGCCCGTTTTCGAAAATGCCAAAGTCAAAATATTAATCTCATAAACTATTTTTTTACCTAATGCAAAGTTAATTATTAATTGAAAGTAAAAAAATCTTTGCATGAGAAAAAAGATTTAAGTGGGAATAAAGTGAATGATCAGTAAAAGTTGCTGAGTTTGGACTTCCAAAGACGGAAATTATGTAATTAGCTTTATCGTGTTAATTAAAATAATATTATTTAAGCAGTTGTTAGTGAATATTTCTTTCGTTTGTCCTTATTCAAATTTGTAATAGATTCTTTTTCTTTTTTTCCGTTCATTGAAATTTCTTCATATGTATTATACTATTATTAGCGTTTCCTAATTTAAGTACGAGAGCAAAAACATATTGATCGATTTCCATTTAAACATTAGTTGCTTGGCAAATAAAAGTGCGTTTTTTGAAGTACATATAACAATATCATATAATTAAAAGCATTTTAGGAAAAAAATCGTTTTAAGAATAAACAGAAGAAAAATAATTTACATCCCTAAATATAGTACTTATTTCATTACAATTTATGTAATATCATTTGAATTGACATAAAATTTAAAAAATAAAAAAAAGAATTGAAAATTACTTGTGATTTTGGACATGGTATTATATTTGAAATTTACGCTTTTAAATATAATAAGTACAATATTTATTTGATTTTAAGAGTTTTTAAATTGAGAACATAATGGGAAATTGTAAAATTAATATTTTCTAACTATAAATATATTTTTAAAATTGACTAATTATAAATAAATAGCACCGCATAAATTGAAACAGAAGGATAAATAATTGACTTCTTGAAAATAAGATTGAATTTCCACTTTTATGTTAGCTAGCCCACCATGGTTAGGGGAAGTGGGAATAATAGCACTAATGAATTTTCATGATTTATAAATGTCGTCTAAGATTCATTCTTGTTCACATGAATCTCTTTTTCACGTGCCAAAGTGTACTAAAGTTTTGGATTTTTCTAAAAGAAAAATAAAATAAATTTACCTAACCTAATTTGCACAAACATTGTTTCAAAATTTGAACATCAGTACCCACCCTCCCCCCATCAACCTTCAATATAATTGATTTCTGCTCAATTTACCCCTCCATTATCACCTAAAAATAATTCTCCTCACCCCACAATCCACCAACTCTCTATAAATTCTTACTATCATATCATGATTTGAATCATTGCATTTTTTAAATTTAAAGTTAAACCAACTTATGCTTATCTTTGTGGGCTTGTAAATGTCAAACTCCCATCCCACCTCCTATTTTTCCTTTGTATTTATGCAAAGTTTGGCCACTATGCATGCATAGACAACCACCTTAGACGAAGAATAGTCCTATATACATTTATTTATCAAAAAAATATGTGGTAATATTAAATGTTAATTGTATTATAAGTTATATTTAATTTAATTTTGCACATTTTGAGAAATTTTAGTGGTTCATATTTCAAATAAAGATTGTCGCGTAGAAAACTTTTTTATTTTCTTCTAAATTTCAAACTCTGTCAATGTTGATATAAACTGTACAAAATATATTTAATATATATACTGATTATATATTGTTATTTTTTGGCGAGGGGCTAAAAATATTAAGAACCCTTTTAGTAACATCATTAGATTATTTATAAGAATAAAATCAATTTTTACTTATTATGCATAGACAAAAAACATGAAATTTATGCGCATATAAATCCATATATTATATATATAATATCAACCTAGCAGCAGCCAATAAATATTTTAATTACCACCCACCTAAAAAAAAAAAGACTAAAAATTGATTAAAGTAGAGGAAAATATCCAAAATAGTAAGTAATATTGTTCGCAGTTTAAAGGTACAATTTTGATGAATCCAATAAAAGGTATACAGATTAATAAGGGCAGTACTGAATAAATCCAAAACACTCACTTTACAGTTTGCAAATATATATATAAACTGTCAGTGCTACTGTTTTAAAACATTTGATCCACTGTTTATTCTCGTAATATATACATATACTTCATCTGCTTAAATTTGTTTATTTTATTTTAATTTAGCGTAAAGTTTAAGAAATTAGAAAAAAATTGATACCTATCGTCTTAATAAAGACTGTCATATGTACTATGTTGTTTAATTTGTGATCTTAAATATGTCAGGTAAAAAATTTAAATCTCCTTAAAATGAATTTAAAAATAAAATATAAAAATTAAATTGAAAGTGGCGTACATATACTTGAAATAGTCTCACTGATTACTCATGCATGCACACAGACAATGCCCCAATGTTCATGCAGAATCTTTTGCTTTCAAAACCAAAAATTGAAAACAACAGAAACACACACACGTGTGTGTATATATGTGAATATGAGATCTAAGAAAATTGAATTGAGGGGAAAAAAGGCTTATATCATTTTCCTTAAAGATATATTACACGTATATTTATTATTATTTAGGGGGTTACAAAATTTCATCCAGAATACAACAAAGTCTACTATACTGCAACTTTTTTTTTTCTTGCTCTGCTTGTGAGAACTAGAGAAGCCCTTATATTTAAAAAAACTTTAGAGATATATTAAATTTTGCAAGAACAAATACTTTTATTCAATTATAGACTTTAAATTAGGGATGATAACGGGGCGGGGTGGGTACGAGATGGATTTAGAGCTATGCTGGACAGGATATGTTTAAAGTTATGTAGGGCGAAGCGGGTTGAAGCGGGTTGAAGTAACTATTTTTAAAACTAATGCGGGGCTGGACGGGTTTTAAAAACTAAATAGAAATTTACAGAAAATTAAATTTTTGTAGTTAGTAAAAATCAAAGATATACATTTTTTATATTAAATATTGACTTTAATTTTATTTTCTTTCTAAAATTTAAACTAGACATGTCTTAAATTTCTAGTTGTTAAAGTGTTAATTAAAAACTTTTAATTAACAATTAAGAAACAATTGTTGAAATGTAAACTAAAAATAGTTAATTAGTTGTTGAGATGTTAATGAACGTTTTTTTATTTTAAAATATATTTTTTTTCATATTAAATTCAATTAAAAAAAATAAAAGAACTTTAAAATTTAAGCCGAGCGAATTTATGCGAGGCAGATCTATGCGGGGCAAGGCGGGACTGATTGAAAATGAAGAAAGTCATCATGCGAGGTGGAGCGGGGCTGTTTAAAAAATTTACAAGTTGAACTCAACCCGTCTCGCACCCGCGCCATTGCCATCCCCTTTAAAATCTTACAAACAAATTTAGTAAATAATTGCCACCATCATATATAATCCGTTTTTTAGTGTTCGGTATTGCAGAGATCACAATTTGAATATATTTGAATTTAGATGTAAGTGTTATCCGATTGGATTAATCCTTTTCCATTAAAACAATTTAAAAAGTTAACTAATAATAATTAAGTTTAGTGAAGGTCAAGTCTTTTTCTCTGTGGTGTATATAGGATAACTTTTTTTTGTTAGTGAATTTTTTTGCTTTAATTTAATATTTTATAGCTTTATTAGTGGGTAAAGATAATCCAGTAGCATAAAATATTAAAAGAAAAAAGTTGACATAAATTTCCAGCCCACTATCTTTTTGGTAGGAAAATAGAGAGTTAAAATAATTAAAAGTATTCTGCTAAATTCCATTTGCTCCTCTCTTTTTAAAAGCAAAAAAAGTAAAACTTAATCATTATATGTAAAAGCAACAATATTTCTTGGTTGAATATATAATTGTAACTAGCAAAAATAAGCTAGTTTGAAAGTTTCTCTTCTGGAATATAGCTTTATCAAACCATCTAGGAATCTATAAGAAGATAATTTTTTTTAAAATAAAATAAAATCTTCTGATAAAGTGGTCCAACAAATTCCGTGAGTTTATCTGAAAAAGTTTTCGTCAATTCAAATCTTATTACATTAGTTCAATCCTTTTTATCATTGGTCCTTATTTTAATTTATATAACATCATTTAACTAGACATGAAATATAAGAAAAAAATTAAAAATAATAAAATTTAGATATTTATATGATTATAAATTATTTCATTAAACATAAAAAATAAAATAAGATTAATTTATAAAAATATGACATTCTTTTTTAGGATAGCTAAAAGAAAATGCGATATCAATCAAGAGAATGAGAGTATATATTAAATAGTAATGACCTGTTAGTATTTTTTGAGAGAAATTGACATAAATAGCCATCCATCACAATTATAACTAATAAATATATAAACATATATCACACACACATATTTATTTATTTATTGATTGATACAAAATAATACATATTTCGACTCACTCTGTCTACTTTGTCCATTATAAAATTAGATATCTACTTTTATTTGTCAAGTTTAAAAAATAATTTCTTAAAATTATTTTATACCTATTTTGTCCTTATGTACCTTAATAATTTCTCAACATATAATAATTAAACATGTTATAGTAAACATATCTTTTATTTAATTTATTACTTTTTAATTAAGTGACAAGACAAATATAAATTAGTAAATATAAAAGGAGTAAGAATATTTAATTCAAACATATTCTTCAATTTAAAATACATTATGCTTGGATATTTATGTATCCTCATCAAAGTCAAATATTTCAATAATTCAATCAGTTTTTTGAATCTTAGTTAGTAATTAGTTAGGATATGGTTGACTGTCAAGCATTAATAGGAAAAACAGAAAGAAAATAATTAAAAAAAAAAGTGAATTGACATGATCTGTTAACGTTGGATAAAGTAACATCAAACGTGTCGAAGGACCATTTTTTAAATTATTTTGGATTAAACTTTTTTGTGACAAAATTGAGAAACACAACTTTTATGTTTTAGCTAAGCCAACCGTTGGAAAAAAGAAAAAATATAAAAGAAAAAAAAAGGGACTAAAGTTTAACGCATGCAAACTTTAGATCATGTTGATATAGATTTATTTGCATGTTTCATATTTTCCCTCTTTCAATTTATAAGATGTAGATCTGAAATTTTTAATGGACACGAAGTGAAAAAATTAATTGTTTTAAATTTTTTAATCAAGGTATAGTAAAAAGTTTAAGTTAAATTGTTTTGAATTAACAAAACTATCATTATTTTAAACTAACTAGTAAAGAATATATAGATTAAGTTAATATTTTGATAAATTAGTCATTTTTTAATCTCTCGAAAAAAATCACTTACATGAAATTGCAAATTCATGTGAAACTCATTATAGTATTATGGTAAATTTGAAATTTCATGACCATGAACAGTAATCATTTCTCAATTACAGGGGTTGAAAAGTGATTATTTGTCAATTTTATAGTATGAAGTATTTTTTTCTCACTCGGTGTTCAATTCATGCACTGAGGTCTGATTAAATTCAATTTCATGAAATGTAGAGTCTATATCCAAAGGCGATGCTCAATCCATAAATTTTTCTTTATTTTTAGAAGTTCAAACTTAAAATCTGTAATAAAAGATGAAACGATCTGAACCGTCACACCATAATTGATGTGTACTACTTTACAAAGTTAAGTTAAAGGGAAAAGCTTAATTGGTGTTCTATAGTCCATAGTATAAATAAGCCTTCCGTACAGAAATACATTTTTATGAACATATCAGAATATATTTAAGTTTGTTAGATATTTAATTGTTGTATATTTCTTAAGTGGAGCACTACTTCCTTTAGTGCACCATTAATGTAGTGCAA
>JBCEWC010003684.1:0-29453 GCA_038996855.1 Solanum aculeatissimum
TTATTATGAATGAAGAGAATAATATTTATTATATTGAATAAAGGAAGGAAAAATATTTATTTGTATACCATCTTTTTAAAAAAAAAATAGTAAAAGAGCAACTATAAATAAAGAAAAAATAGGAAAAGTAACAAAAAGGTGAAAAAAAAAAAAGAAAAATAGGAAAAGTAACAAAAAGGTGAAAAAGTGTTGAGAGTGAGATTTGAACTCAGGACCAACAACAAACAAAAAGCCTTAATCACCCATCTTGAACCAATGGACCAACAAAACCACTAATTTAATGGGTGCTCTATGTTATATTTATACCAATATTTCGTAATTTCTGTATAGATATATAATGTCCGATACTAAACTAATGGGTGCTCAAGCACCCGGCGGACTCCATGTGGGTCCGCCCCTGGTTGTTAAGATCTATGCCTTTGTGACTCTACTCTTCCATCGTGCAGTTTCTCCTCCTAGGAGCAGTTCCATTTCCATCAGATGTTCCTCGGTTGAAGCAGCTCGGTGTTGGTGGTGTAATAACGCTGAATGAACCTTATGAAACTTTGGTACCATCATCACTGTACCATGTGAGTGATACCTATTGAATATCATCATTTTTGTGTGATTGATTAATGTAAATTTTGGTCATCTTTATTTGGATAGCTTCTATAGTCATTATACTTTGTATTGTCAATTAAGCTTTTTCTTCCTGGAAAGCTTCCAGACTATGATGTTTGTCTTTTTAATAGCTCAATTAAGATTTGCTTAGTTTGTTAATTGGTATGTGCATATTGCAAGTTATTAGTTTTTATTTGTAACAAATCTGACTTTAGTATTGTGTTATTTGTCTACAAGAACAGAAGTACTTTTTGTTCCCAATGACGTGATAAATTCTTCATGAATGATTAGGCAGTTCATCAGCATGAAAAGAATGTTCTGTTGTTGAAACTTCAGAGTTTTGATATCATACAGTATCGATCAGTAAATATGCATTTCTCTATTTCTTATACCCCATATTTCACTACCTGAGGTGGACACTGGACACCACCTTCTGGCTGTATTATATAAAGACACGGAACAGCTTTCCCCCTTCCTCCTATCTCTGCAACTACAGTGTGCTGCAGAGGTCGGTATCTTCAAGAGATTCCTTGATACCCTTTACAATTTGTTTGATTCTTTATTTTCTTTTTTAATTTGATACTGTTGTTGATGCATTGTAGAATTTGGTTTCCACACCTAGAGGATTTGCTTTATTGTGTAGAGGTCCAAGGAGTTATCGCTGTTCATATTTTAATTCGTTCAGGTGTATTCACATCTCCTTTTCTCTAATTTCAGGCCCATGGGATAGACCATCTCGTTATTCCAACCAGAGATTATCTTTTTGCACCCTCTTTTGGGGATATAAACCGAGCAGTAGATTTTATTCACAGTAAGTGATTGTCGTTTATCTTCTCTGTGTTATTGGCTTATTGTGTGGTCCTTCCTCACTTCATTTTTTGCTTCACTGTTGCAGGGAATGCATGCAATGGCCTGACTACTTATGTGCATTGCAAAGCCGGAAGAGGAAGGAGCACAACCGTTGTGCTTTGCTATTTGGTAATATAAAGCCATTTGTTTTCTGTGTGGATGTTATTTCTTGGCTAGCTAATGATTTAACTTCCAAACGACTAAATGTTGATTCTTTCACTAATTTAGGTCGAATATAAGCACATGACGCCTTCTGCAGCGCTGGAATTTGTCCGCTCCAGAAGACCTAGAGTTTTATTGGCTCCTTCTCAATGGAAGGTAACTAATGTTCTGAGTAAATTTGCTGCTCCCTCATGCGACATAGGAAGTTTATCCTCAACATATCTTTTTTGTTAAACAGGCTGTTCAAGAATTCAAGCAGCAGCGAGTAGCATCTTCTCCGCTCTCTAGTGATGCTGTGTTCATCACTAAAGCAGACCTTGAAGGGTATCATGATAGTCGGGGTAAGGAGCTAGCCCTCGTGCCCCGAATGGCAAGAACACAACCTATGATAGCTCGATTATCCTGCCTCTTTGCGTCCCTGAAAGTATCAGGCAGCTATGGACCTGTTACCAGGCAACTGACCGAGGCACGTGCCTGCTAACTGCTGCACTCTCATTAGCAGAGCTTCCTTGTACAGAATACAACTGTTGAAATAAGTTCAGAAGAACTTTATATATCTTTGAATTTGTAAGAGTTTTAACATCAAGGGATTCTGAATACAGAAAAAAACAACCAGTTGAAGAGTCTTTCAACATTGTATAAACATGTGCAGAGTGTATGACTTTTGTTTTCATTTGTAAATATTTGGGTCATTATTTCTTCCTCCGTTTCAATTTATGTAACATACTTTGAATTAATATGGAGTTGAAACAGTGGAATTCTACAAGTGGAGTATGGGGAGGATAAAATGTACGTAGACCTAAATTGAAAATTTACTTTGAATTGGTACGGAGTTCAAACAACAATATGACATGCTCTTAGATATCTTGTTGTAGCATTTGAAGCCTCTAAACTTTGAAACTTGTGACCTCAAACATGCTTGAGTAAGTGTAAAGTAAGATATGCAATGTTATTGTTTCAAATTCAAAAGTGTCATTTTTTTTAACAAATTAAAAAGAAAAATGTCATACAAATTAAAATGGATGGAGTATCTTTTTATGGAGAGACAAAATCTGCCACAAAAAGAAATAAGTTCATCTATCACGTTACGGGAATTAAGAACATACGAGATCAGTACTAAGAGATTGACTGGACAAATTACTAAGATATCATTAGATATCACCATCTTCAAAATTTAGTCGAGCGATACAATATTTTTATTCAAATAACTTACTCACATTTTGATTAATTCATCGAATACATGTTATTTTCAATCAAAATTATTTACATATAATTTTTTTTAAAATAAAATAAAATAATTTCTATTTTACGACAAATTCAATCCCAAACAGGGTTGAATTGAATATCCATTATCTTGGACATATAGCCGACAGAGACTTTTTCATATCTTATCTTATCTTTTTCCCTTATGAAAAGGAAATTTGTTTAAAAAAATATGGAGTTGCCATAACTTTTATTGTCTGGTAGCAATGCAATAATTTAGATAAATTCTTTATTTATGTTTGATTGTTTTTTTAATTTATTTTTATATAGTATATGGCAATTAGATACGTCTCAATCGACATGCCTGCTTTTGCTACTTGCTTAAGCAAGAAATTATCGATTAACGTGTCTACTTAAGCAGGTAACTGCAATTTATTTTAATTTTATTGTGGCAATTAAGCAAGCAACTACAGATTGATGTCTCTACTTAAGCAGACAACTGCAGCATATTGCTACTTTATCATTTCTATTGATTATTTCCTCGATTGCTTCAACTGTAATGACGTTTATGCTTAAGCAGGCAGTATGAATAAATATTGTTGAATATTCCAAAATAATATAGTGAACAAATAAAAATAGATAGAAGAAAATTATTAATGTTTCTTTTGCTTTAGTATCTTACTATTTTTGCTATAAATACTTCTCTTTTCTTAGTATTTTTAAATACTTTTCTTAATCCAAGATATATCATACCTCACACAAAGCACACTCTACCCTCCACAAATCCCACTTATAATATTACACTAGGTAGGTTATTGGTTGATTATATCCATCAACCTTGGTATAAATTAATTGCATTCACAATAATTAAGATGAAATTAGTATTTCTTCCAATTTTGGGCCAAGAGAAATTCTCAAAATTGTCAAAGAAATCTGAATGAATTACAAACTGTATACACAAAAAACATGTGCCCAGAAGCTCCTTATCTCAAAGCTTTGACAGAGCTGAATTACCGATAGCTCGTAACCCTTTTTATTTTCCGCGAATTACAGCCACACGCGTAAAGATTTTCTAAAAAACCTAAAAAAAATGACAGCATGAAAGTTCAGTCGTGTACTTGGTAGTTGACAATTGGTTTATTTGGCATGGAACCTGCTGCTGACTGCATCGTACGATGGGATGGAAAGAACTGCAGTTTTGAAGTAAAATGAGCGAACCCACGGGAAGTCCGGAGAAACAAATAAGGATTCACAATTTCAAGAGAAACAAATAACTGTAAGGAAGGATTTACCATCTCCGTATGATGCCATGGTCAGAGGAGAAGAAATGAGCTTCTGCACAACGGCAGCAATATCTTTCGCTGAAACTGCATCGATGGCTTTCAGGAAATGCTCCACAGGTTTCCTGAGGACCCAAAAAGCAATAGGCATAGAAAATCTTTTAAGTACTACTTTGGTCAGAGAGGTACAATGATCAATACGTAAAGAGGCTGGGGAAGGGGGGTTGACGAAATGATGACTGTTAACAACACTGGTTGGATGTGCACAAAAAGAAGGGTGGTCCCTAAATCTGGACAAACAAAGAACACATTTAGCTCTCTTAGGATCCTATGCAATCTTCGAGGCAAAATGGGTCTGTGTCGATTTTTTAGTATAGAGAGGGACAAAATCTGAATACAAAGTTTCCTCGGATTTTCTTGAATGGAATATAAATAGGAAAGGGGATTTTATGGTTACGCTATTCAATGGAAAGGTCCAATGTAAACCACCAAATTTATCTATTAGGTGGCACCAGTTCCTCAGATTCAAAACAAAGTAATATTGGGCCTACTGGCAATCTGTAGAAGACTTCCAAGTGAACAATGTTGAAGCAGCAATTCTTTTTTAATAATTAAGTGAGCTAGTAGAACATTGTAAACAAGGTTATACCTCTCTCCATAAGTCAAAAGTTGTCTGCCAATATCTTCTGATGCAACCATCTACAAATTAGACATCAGTAGTAAGCACATATATTATAGAACATACATATCCAAACCAATGCAATACAGCAGTTGAGTTAATATTACATACCCGAGATTCCAAGTTCATCAGAATGGCAGACTTTGTTGCCTGTTTAGCACGGTTTAGCTGTACTTGGTCAACTGTGTGAAACAAGCAGAGGCAAAGGCCACAAAGGCAAAGGCCACAAAATAGCGATCAGTAACAGGATAATGGAGGAATGGACTTCTTTAATTTGAAAGAAGTAAAATACTTCCTCAAAGGAAGTAACAAATTAGGCAGAGAGCTCAACATAAATTCAGGGAAAACAAAGTAACAGAGTTCAGAATTATATGTCAAACCTTCACCAGGGTTTGCTACCGCAATAAGCTCTTTAACTGCTACATCAACAGCTTGAGACCCGAAATCAGAGGTCTGATCACACAAACACCCAAAAAAGAGAGACTAAGCTTTGCAGTTTAAGAAGTCGCTATTTCTGGTAGAAGTAACACAACATGAATCCAAAAGTGCTTCACAGATGGAACTCTGCTGGCATATGCAACGGTAAGTCACCCAAATTAACAACAAAACAATAGAGCGACAAGGTTTCAATCATTTGCATACAATGGAGGAAACACTACCTAACAGAACCAAGCCTTCATTTGTTTGCACTCAATGAAGGTCTGAACATAATTATTCATATCTCATTAATTAACTTTGTTTTTTGAATCTGATTCTTGATCATTTATATCTTAATCATTAAGTGAGATTATTTTATTTTATTTTACAATCTCTTAATGGGTATAAATAGATCTGAATGATTTAGATCTGTAACAAAGTTTTGATATCAATAAGATGTTCATGAGGATTTTCTACAAAGATGACAGTTCACCTTTCATGGCTAACACTGCCATTGTTTACCATTACCTACAACCACAATCCTCGGCCACAACCACCTCTGCTGCCAATATCACTGTTAGTCATCAGTCACCATCTACAATCATCCCCACCAACCACCATTACCATAACCACCACTAATAACTATTGACAATCAATTGATAACCATCAACCACCACTACATATCGCCAACAACCGGCATCATTCACCGCACTACCATCCAATACAATTATTAGCCGCCACCATTATTCACTACTGCCAACCACCACCACCCACTAGCTACTTTGACAACCAACAACATCCCAATCAGCATCCACAACCAACACCAATGGCAATAATTTTGTTTAATAGGTAAGGTAGAAAAGCTAGGTAAGACTGGCATTTCTATACCAATACCACAAACACATTTCCATTATATCACAAGAAAATTTAGTAACACAAAGATATGTACTTGGCATAGATTATAGTTGATCATTAATATCCAGATACTAAAACACCAAGCCACCCATAATGACAAGATAATTCAAACGATAAATACCAACTTATACTGCAAGGTAGGGGAAAAAGTAAGGAAAAGGGTCTGAATGAAAAAAGATGCGCAAGAGAGAAAACAAACTCAAAGTTACCAGATCAAACATTTAGTTTGAAGATGGTGACAGCATTGATAGGAATTATTGTGTCTTTGCTTGAATAAAGACGGACAGATAAGCACAATGAAAGCACCATAGGTGTTTACCGTAGTTCCTTGAATTCCAAATAATCCAGTGTTATTATAAATGCTGCTGAATGCAGAGAATGCGTGAATCTGCGGGTACTGATTCAAGACACGAAGATCTGCTCATCATTTTGGAAAAATCATGTAAGTATGTGAATGGAAGAACTAAGAGAATCAGTAGCATCTAAACATCAACAACAATTGCATTTAACTTATTAATTTGTGAGTGCCAAATGAGTATGTTTCTTTTGAGTTTTAAGTAAATGTAAACACGCCCGTCTACGTGAAACAGTGCAGACTATGTTGACAAGACCCCATATGAAGAAAATGCAATGGAGTACTGAATCAATCTTTCTGAAAATCAAGATAGGGAAACACAGTAGAGGGTAAACAAGGGAGATGATACCATCAGAAACTGAATTTAGAAGGGAGAAAGGGATAGAGATCAAGACAACGGGGTAATCACGAAATCATGACTGCACCAAGGAGAGGTAGCCAGGAATGTCTGTCTTCAAAAAAGATCAATATGAAACAGAAGATTGCAGTGGAAATGAAAGGCTCGGAATGATCCCAATCAAAGAGCTATGATAAAATCAGTAGTGTACAAATGCAAGTAGTCGATGGTCTGCCTACAA
Source organism: Solanum aculeatissimum (assembly GCA_038996855.1). Classification (NCBI taxonomy): domain Eukaryota; kingdom Viridiplantae; phylum Streptophyta; class Magnoliopsida; order Solanales; family Solanaceae; genus Solanum; species Solanum aculeatissimum. The sequence continues at coordinate 7,039 of JBCEWC010003684.1, forward strand.
AAATTAAAAATAAGGTGGACATTATGATTGCACGAAGCTTATAGGTAGTCTTTGGACGAAGTTTATTTTAGTTCCATAGAATCCACCCAAGGAATACAGCAGCATGTTAACTCCAACGGGATTGTCTTTCAAAAAAGTTGAAAGAAAGCTTGGAAGTGAATCTATTGTCTCTTGCTGTCCAACAAGAACAGAAAGAAATTGATGGGCATTTTGAGAACATCAAGAAATCAATCTGGAGCATTAAAGAGCTTCTTTATTTGGGCAGCAAAGAACTCTGGAAAGCTCAAAGCTGAACAGTATGAATTTTAAATTCTGACGAACCTCTTTGGAGCTATCATTTCTGGAATTACTTCAAATTATATAAGAAACGTGTAAAGTATGAGAAAAGCTTACATAATCTTGAGTACATCCCTTTTCCAGGACCGCCAGCTGAGAAAGATCCACCTCCTCCCATGAGCATCTGTTAAGTCCTCAAAATTAATAATTACATTCCAAAACAACATATCATCAGAGACAAACAAGGAAAACCAAACTATAAAATAAGACAAATGTTCAAAACAATCAAAGAAACAAAGTATTTCCAATTTTCGAATTCATGATACATCTTAACAAATTAGGTCCGAAAGTTCTAACATATGCACATATATATATCTTTTCATTTTTTTTAATTTTTTTTTTTGGATTATTAACATCTCTTTTTCAGATTGGTGAGGCATATGCATATGGTCCCTATAAGTTTGTTGAAATGTTGGACTAATAGGGTTTTACAAATGGGTAATAACTTGACAAGACCTAAAGCTTAAAAGAGATTCAATGGAAATTAATTGATGAAAAAGGGAACTGTAGGAATCCTTTCTACATCCCTCAGGAATCACACCATACAGTTGGAATTGCATTACACAAACTGACTAAGCATAAGAAATGTTGAATCAGAAATAATATTGGAAGCATTAGGATATTGTTTATAAGCTCTATCGTCAACTCCTACTCAAACGCTCCTAAAGGGTCATTAAACCAACTACTAAACAAAGATTTTACGTCAGAGGGGTCATACTGAAAGTCCGAAAGCATTGCAATGTTTTATAAGTTTTAAGGCCCAGTCCTACTCCGTCAATGGTCACAAACACTACTAGTGTAACACCTATATTTCTAGACAAACTCAACATTACAAAAATATAACAAGACTCCATAAGCAAACTAAATCCATACTTTGCAGAATATTAAAAAAAAGAGAAAAATATCCTTAATCCTGAAAGCTGACAGGAACCTGTAAATCTTAATAGATTTGAGGAAAAATACAAATAGAAGCATATTAAAGTAAAGACTTGTAAAATATATTAAAATGTTCAGCTCATGCCATCAATTTAATTATGCAAGCCCACAAAATGTTGATATTTGTGAACTATTTCATCTCGAGTATATTACAAAGTGGCGGGCTACAAACTGCATCACTATTTTATCATGTCAGACGAGGCTTGCTTTTATATAAATAGATTTATTCTACAATATTCCAAAAGTTTCTTGATAATGGTTCTTATATTTGTTACTTTTATCGTATTTACATACTATCATTTGCTTTTCCGTATTAGTCATTTTCCTTTTTTTTCTTTTTTGTTCCCTTTTTTCCATATGTAGTATCTTCTGCTTATGGGGCTTGATTTTGAGACGAGGGTTTTCCAGAAACAGCCTCTCTATCTCTATGAAGTAAGTGGTAAGGTCTGCGTAGATTTCACCCTCCCCAGACCCCACTTGTGGGATTCCATTGGGTATGTTGTTGTTGTAAGATTGTTTTGAAATTAATAGTTGAGCTTTGTTGTTTGGCCAACTGGGAGAAGAAAAGAGAAGTTCAAGAAAATTAATTGGTTTCTAAATTTTTTGCACATTTGATAAAATATAAGTTGTTGGACCTAGGAGAAAATCTTTGCCAAAGTTGTAGGATTGTAAAACTAAAACACATGCAATTCATACTTCAAATACTATTTTTCCTTATCCAATAACTAAAGAAATGGCCACATACACTTTTCCTTCTCCTTTATTAATTCATTTACATGATTTCTTTTACTTGACATTTTCCAGGAAGCACATCACAAGCTGTCCTGTGGTTTTCTGAACAGCCAAATGGACCTTATAGGGAAAATCTTGTGCAGTCTAAACATGCGGACAATTATTTGAAATCTACGTACCTGAAGAACCGTTAAAGTCATTGATTCTTTTTCAGACATCCAGCCACCGGGAACTTCAAAGGCAAGGGCAAAATGAGTCATCTGGTTTATGAAGAGGACATAGATACGTGTTAGACACAAAACACAACACCTTAAAGAGAGGGAGAATAGAGGGAGGGAGAGATAAAAGAGACATTTCAGATACATACCTCTGCATCAGCTTGACGGCGGTAATCTCCTCCCACATACACAGGTTTAGGCACCTCAGTGACTGCCACCTTAGGTAAATCAGACAGAAGTGGTTCTGCAACTTTTAAGAATTCTTCATGTTCAACACCAGATGCAGCAAGAACCATCCGAGGAGCAGTATAATTCTCCTGTAAGAAGGAAACCCAGTTTAAAACAGAAGTTCCTCTGCAAAGTAAGTAGTAGAAAGAGGAGTAGGAAGACCAACGAAGGGGAGATCAGGGTTTTGACACTCACAGCTACAAACTCCTCCAGCACTGTGCTGTTCAACCTGTTTATTGTAGCTTCTGTGGCCATGAGAGAATTCCCATATGGACCAGCATAACCAGCCGAATGAACTGCCTCCAAAAGCAAGTGTTGAGGGTTTTTGGAGTAGTCACTAATCTCAGCTTTAACCTTCTCAAGCTGCAAAGGCGAATATTGTTCTCAGAAAAAACAGTCTGATAGCCGTTTCAAGGAAACACCCAAGATGAACAAAAAGAGGGAAACCTGTTCTTTAACTTCCCAATCCAGGAATGCAGGATTTCTAACACAGTCCACAAGCATCTCCACCATTTGTGGTACATAAGTTTTCAAAGCATCATAAGTGTAGATCATATGCTCTCGTGAGGCTGAAGCTGTTACATTACCACCAATTGCTTCAATTTCTCGTACAATACGCAAGTTGCTCCGGTTTAATGTGCTTTTGAAGGCCATGCGTTCCAAGAGGTGTGTGGCTCCATATGAAGCTGGCGTCTCGTAAATAGAGCCACAGTCAACATATAGGCCAATTGAGGCAGCAGGGTTCTGGACTCAATAATTTAGAACCATTATTAGAAACCACAGTAAAGGTAATTAAACGTGAATTCAATTATACAAACCAAAAAAAAAAAAACTAAAGAAATGTAGGATAGATCATACCACTGATGCTTCAGAGGCCACTTTAAGACCATTGGCGAGAGTTGTTATCTGAGTCTTTGCAGGTTCAACATAATCAGGTAATGGTGGCGAGAGTTGTACATCATTGAGGGGGAAGTCCAAGGGAGCCGCTGAACTTGACTTACCACCAGTTATCCAACTAAAAAGGCCTCCAGATGGCTTGGTTGCAACAGCAGCTGAACTTGAAAATCTTGTCAGGACTCTGTTGCCTTGACGTGCCTACAATGATTTACACCACAATTATCATAAAAACAAAAAATCAAATCGTTGCACCCAAATGTTTAGCCTAATAGTCAATAAAGTGCATTGAGAACTCTGAGATGTCGATTTCAAATTCCAACCCATATTAAAAAAAACCCAGTGATTTCTTACCATCTATAACCTTGTAGACATAATTACCTATTACCTGGTACGAGGTGACATGTATCCATATAATTAGTCAATTAGTCAAGGTGCAAGCAAACTAGTCCGGACACCACGTTTATAAAAAATTAACAAATCACTACCTTTCTCAATACATTTTCTTTTTTTACTAAATTTAAAAACAGGGAATGAACTCTACCTGCCATACACGATTCAACTCAATATATTCCATCTAATATATTCATCCGAACACATTACATAGCCGTAATAGCAGCATAAACACACAGATAAAATTGACCTAAAATCAGATCCAAACATCCAAACTACATATCTACAGAATCGTTTGCAATATCTGAATCTAACAAATCACACAACACAAATCATTGCCCTAAAATATAGTTACCTTTTCTAGTACAGTTTTTACGTAGATTTTTTACATATCTATGTTTTAAAAAAAATAATTAAAAACTGACCTTAAGAGAGCTGAGGCGAGAAGATGCGTATCTGTACATGATGATGGCGATGATCGGAGAACTGAGGAGAGCTCCGGGAAGATGTGAAATGCGATTTTGTAGAACTTTTGCTTCAGTGATAAATGAAGCTGCGGAGAAGAAGAGCAAAGTTTTGCTTGTATTTTTATTTTTTTGTGGGTGTATTGGAATTTGGAAAAGTTGGAGAAACTTTCTTTGATGGGCTTTACAACAATGTAATAGCCCAATGGGCTATAGGGGTAATTCGGTGGGCTAGCACTTTTGGGGAATTTTTTGTTGGAAAAATTACGCGGATAAACAAATATGTACTAGTTAATTAGCTAACATAGCTAAAATTTGAATTAATTATGACTAGTGGTAAATATTTAGTTGTAATTACAGTTTGAGTTTTCTATAATTCGCCCGACTTATACAAACGTTGTGCGCGATTATACAAAAGTTGTGCGTGAATTAAATCGTATACCGAAATATACAAACAGTGTAAATTGTATAGTAAATTATACAAACGTTGTGCACGAATTGTATAGTGAAATATATAAATGTTATACAAAAACTGTGAATTGTATAGCGAGTTATACAAATGTATATGAATGTTGCCGAATTATACAAACACTGTTATAACTATAGTTACGAAATGTAATTACCCAAACTATAGCTATGGAGTATAAATAGGCTTTGTGTGTTTGTCATTTATGAAATTTGTTCTTGTTTTAATGTGATTGGTATATAAGTAAAAAATATTATCCTGAAATTATTTGAATATGGTTTAGAGAAATATACTAAGAGGTGGGAATTCGGAGAAATTATTTGAATATGGTAGGGGTGGATTGAAGATGAGGCATGTTGAAGGGTAATAAAATGTTACTTGTGGAACTTGTTTTCTCGATTTCTATTAAGAAAATTATTTTTGAGAATGTTTTTCAAAATGGAAAAAAATAATGGGAAGTTATTCAATTCTTTAATTATCTTGATAAGGAGTGAAAGCCACTTGACTGTAAGGAGAGGAGCTCACAGACAAGAGATTAAAAGACGGAACATATAAAAGAGAATTCGAGGGTAAGGATGAGATGGTTTTCTTTCATAGTACCACTCCCAACAATGGGAGTAGTAGAGCCATCAATAAGCTTTAGCTTACCCAATGATGTTGATGGGTCAAGTGAAGAGAAAATGGTACTCATACCAGAGTAGTGATAAATAGCACCACTATCAATGATACACTGTCCACTACTCGAGGCTAGAAAGGCGGAATCTTTTCTACCTCTTTGCACAAAAAGAGATTGAGATGACGAAGTGGATCCGCCTTTGCTAACGAGCAAGAAAGGGGATGAGCTAAGGTTTAGGCTTTCGCGCAGCTGCTACGCTCTTGCTTCTTGCCTAAGTGGGGTTCGAATCCCCATCCCTAGAGTGAGGGTGTGGGCATCTCGCCAACCGAGTTACACCCCACTTGTAGAATTTATAACGTTTGACCGCTTGATCAAAAATATTTAGACGAATGGCTATTTTGGTGTATTTTTTTAAACATTCTTTCCTTTTGGGAAAACCTAAAATTCATGAGAAAATATTAGACTATAATCTAAAGTTCCTCATTTTGGTAATGCTGCAAGTTCTATATCATATTGAATATCTTGTCACAACTTCATGCTGGAAGAGATGGTGATGAGTGATTGTATTGTTGAAACAAGCAAGACAAACATTATTCCAACGCCAATCCAACTCATCGACGAAGCATCAATATAATATACACCTCAACTATTTCACCAAGTAAATGTTGTTTTCCACCAACACAAGTATGAGGTGACTCGTTTACTATGATTTAGACAGATAAGAAGAAATCACAGATAAAACAACTTCTTATAACAACTGTTTCTCGGAAAATGTGGCTTTTTAGCCAGTTTTGGGACATCTATGTACCAACAATAGACTGATTCATGTACATAAATCAAGCAGGATGAGTTCATCATATGGCTGCAGGTCTTCCATCTTTCCTAGCATCACTAACAGCTACAAGCATGCCACGAAAAACACCGTCTTTATATTCTTTTCCATTCCTTCTGCTCAACTGTAACGGAGGCTTTGGGAGGTTTTGAACGATTAACTGGCAGATGGCTCCTCCGTCTTTTGCCTCGAGTTGGTGACCTCTCTCTTCTAAGAAATGCTTTTTCTCATCCGAGAGTTCAATGTGCTCGCCATCTATGCATGTCCAGTTCTCATACAGAACTACATTTGGGATCAGCTACAGAACAAAAGGAACACGAATCAATTCTCGTGGTTGCAGAAATGATTAATAAGAACAGTGTGCATTGCAAATCATGCAAATGGATCAACCTTGTGGTAGACTCTCGGACTCTGCACTGCTGTTAAAGGATTCATCCTCAAGACGAAATGGTTGAGGAAAACTTGGACAACCGCGAGGATGATATTTAGGCCACCACTACCACCAATTACCCCAGCCAACTGATTGTCCTGTAAAATTTCCAGGAAGAAAAAGCAATCAATATCGACAAGATATACACACACTCAGACTAGGACTTAGCTGACAAGAAAGCACTCCAACTTCAAGAGTGCACATTTAGACACTTCAACTTGATCTCAACCGACAACTAAAACACTCCAACTCGTCCTCATTGTGTCTTGTGGACACCTGACACTGACATGACACAAATTTTGAAGGTGTCTAGGTGTGCACACTCAAAGTTGGAGTGTTTATTTGCCACCTAAGGCCAAGTATGAGTGTATGTTTGATGTATTTTGGCTATATTTTAGATACCTTGAGAACGATAATTGGAGTCATGGATGACAACGGTCTCTTTTTTGGTTGAATAAAATTAGCAGGAGAGGGAGGGAGTTCATCAGGGGATATTTCATTAGGTGATGAGAAATCTCCCATTTCATCATTGAGTACTATACCGGTTGATGGAGAGAGCACACCACTTCCAAATGGATAGTTTACTGTCGTAGTCATTGATACAGCATTTCGATCTGCATCTACAATGCAAAAGTGACTCGTTCCATGATCTCTCAGCTGACTCCATCTAAGTATCACGGACAAAAAGCGTTAGAGCCATTTGGTAGGCAAACAGTAATCTGGAGGAAACAGAACTTATCTGACCTGGGCAAATAGTATTCTGGAGGAAAGGTGGTATTGTCAAAGATCCTCCGTTGAATTTCTTTGGCGAAAGACGGGGAAAGCATGTCAGATACAGTACTACTGATATTTACAAATTCAGGATCACCCAGATTCATTCGAACTGCAAGCATGTGTTTCGTTGCCTCAATCATTCGATGCAGTCCTAAAGAACCTTTTGCAGCATTTGAACTCGCATAGCTTTCGAGGACTTTCAAAATCTGTTTTCCCCGGTCATAAAGGTTACGTTTGTGTGTAATAGTATAAGGAAACTAGCAGTACAAGCTAAGTTGATTTATATACATACCAAAGAAATCCCGAGTGTTCCACTTGACGGAGGCGGCATTCCAACGATTGTGTAACCCATAGCATTAACCGTAACTGCTTCTGGAGTTTCCACTCTATAATTCCTCAAGTCGTCCATCGTCAAAATTCCACCTGCTCTCTTCACATCTTCGACAAGCTTTTCACCAACCTCTCCATTATAAAATGCTTCCGGCCCTTGTTCAGCAATTAGCTCTAAGCTGTGGCTAAGTTTTACATTATAACAAATTTCACCTGCTTGTAACAGCTTTCCCTCAGGTGCAAATACTTGCCGCAAGCCAGGATCTTTAAGTATCAATTCTGTTTTTTTAGCAATATAGTTTGCGAGATACGGAAAAACCATGAATCCTTCCTTTGCAAGTTTAATGGCTGGTTGAAATAGGGTCTTCCATGGCAACCTGCCATGTTTCGACCAAGCTACATGAAGACCTGCTAGCTCACCGGGAACTCCCATAGACAATGCTCCATATAACTTCGAGTTCCCATTATTATCATACATGTTCTGTTTGAGTATAATTTCATTGTCAATATAATCAAAGAGGACAAACAAGAACTTGAAAATTTGTGTTTCCAATATTTAGATACTAAATACAACAACTATTATGCCTCGGTCCACGGTCCTAAACAAGTTGACGTCGACCATATAGATCCTCACTAACCACATTACTCTATATAAGCTCATCTCATGCCAATATTATACAACAAACATACTCAATGTAATCCCACAAGTGCGGTTTGGGGAGGTTAGAGTACGTGCAAACCTTACCAGCACCTTGAGAGGTGGGGAAATTGTTTCTGATAGACCCTCAGCTCAAGGAAAAGTATACGAAAGCAGAACGTAAGAAGAAGCAAAAAGGAACGACAACTACAATAAAACAGTAAGATAATTGTAAGTATGAGAGACGATAGATAGTAACAGAAATTGAAGGACAAGAAACTACCGGTGAAATACTACAACTACTAGTATGGAAGGACATGTCAGTATTATCCAAAATATGAACAAAAAATACGAGACAACAGCTACTATTAGTACTACTGCTACTACACCTCAATCGCAAACAAGTCAGGGACGGCTATATGAATCATCATTGTGCATGTCACTTCATGTAATCTACAAGTTTCTCACGTACGTACAAACTAAAAAGAAGGAATTATGAACCTGTGAAGCAGCTGAAGGAGCAGTTTCCCTCATGTCAATTGCTAAGACTTCTGATGTAGACGAAGATCTAACAACCATAAAACCGCCACCACCAATTCCACTAGCCATTGGATTGACTACTCCAAGGCAAAGTGCTGTGGCAACTGCAGCATCAACTGCATGTCCACCAATTTTAAGCATTGATATACCGATTTCCGAGCACCGACCATCATCAGCAGCAACAACTGCTTCCTCTGATTCAACAATATCAGCATTGTGCTGTAGTCTTCCATTATATCTACTATTTACATCTCCAATTAGCCATACACCAATGTCTCCATGGTGTGTAAGGCCTACAACTAAATGAAAATGAAACAAAAAAATGGATTTTCGTAAAAACTTCCATCCAAGGGTGCGGCAGTGATCAATGAAGTTGGTTTAGAACCATGAACTCTCACACCCAAATTCCATCAGAGGCAAAAACATTAGTACTAGTGATTTTCTACTATCATTCTAAAACTTCGTGGATCGTGTTAAATAACCGTGCTTGTGTAGATACTCCATGGAATTAGTCAAGGCGCATCAAAGACAATCCGGACACCAACAACAACATAACCAGTGTAATCCCACGAAGCGCGGTCTATAGAGGCAAAGGAGGAGAGGCTGTTTCTAATAGACCTTCAACTCGAGGAAAAAAGTCCAAAATAGTCCAGAAACAAATAAACGAAAGTCAAACAATAACATACCCAGTAAAAATCCCACTAGTGAAGTCTGGGGAAGGAAAAACCTCATATAGATAGAGTGGTTATTTCCAAAAGACCCTCATCTAAAAAAACATCATACACAAAAGCAGAAAATACTAGATATAAAACAACTAGAATGGACGACAAATGAAATAAACAGAAGTCAAAGCATAACAAAAATTCTTCACAATAATACGATTATCGAATTACAAGAAACAACAGATAACACATCATAACAGAAATCAAACATATCTAAAAAGGGGTTAGTGAAATTCAACCCTTACAACAAGTATTCAAGAATTTCCTTCACAATTTCAAGATTTACAACATGACACTATAGACTTCTTTTTAGTTCTAAAGGTACAAAAAAGTAAAAATGAAATACAAAGTTGGTTGGTTGGCTACCTGAAGTCTCACTCGATTTCCGGCGTTGTAATCCCCTCCTCCCCTACCCCTAATCTTCATAAAGTTAAAACCCATACAAAGAAATTCCTCCAAAACTCAACTAAACATCCCATCAACACAATAATAACCAACAATAACAACATAAAACTCAGCAAAATTCCACAAGTGGAGTCTGACGAGGATAGTATGTACATATTCCTTACACAAAATTATTATTTTTCCTCATATACAACTAAAAAAATATACAAGATACAAAAATTAAATAGAAAAACTCACATGTTATAGCAGTAAGTGCAAATAAAAAGCAAAGAAAAAAGCTCCAATTTTTCTTTCTACTGAAACCATGAGAAGAATTGTATAAAAGGGGATCTTCCAAATTTTGCTTCCCCATATCTCTATGATTTCTATGGCTAAACAGAGATAATTAATTAAAACTTTCAAATATACACCTTTTGGTTGGCGTGTGGTACTCTTAGTTGATCATGACATTTAGTGAGGAAAGCATGAGGAATCTTTTTAAAAAAAAACATAACTGTCGTCATGTCTCGATCAGCTTTTACAGCTAGTAAAAAGTACGATTTCTTGAGTCTATTTTACGTAACATGAAAAAAAGAAAAAAAATTGAAACTTATTTGAAGAATTTTAAACGTAATATTCTTCTTGAGACAGATTAAAAAGGAAAGAGTGTTACAGAAAATGAGATGAACGGAGTAATTAATTTCAGTGAAGAAAACATGAGGAAAGCTTTCTTACGTCTTATTTTACGTAACATGAAAAAAAGAAATTTTTTTGAAACTTATTTGGAGAATTTTAAACTGTGATATTCTTTTTTAGACGAATTAAAAAGGAAAGGATGTTACAGAAAATGAGATGAACGGAGTAATTAATATAGTGAAGAAAACATGAGGAATCTTTTTTTTTTTTAAAAGATAATTATCGTGATGTCTCGATCAGCTTTCACAGCTAGCAAAAAGTATGATTTCTTACGTCTATTTTACGTAACATGAAAAAAATAAAGATTTTTGAAACTTGTTTGGAGAATTTTAAACATGATATTCTTTTTTAAATGGACTAAAAAGAAAAGGGTGTCACAAAAAATGAGATTAATGGAATAATTAAAATTAAATGATAACGATTACCAAAAAAAGAAAAAAATTAAATTACTATTGATCTTTTTTGGTATCAAATCTGTCCACATCAGTATGCACTAAATTAAATACATAACATATTTTTTCCTATTTAGACTTACATATTTTTTATATTTTTTTAATCATACATTAAAGGATAATTTGGTTAAAAAAATGAATACCGCAGAAATTAGTAACGTATGGATTATGTTTTATTAAGTATTTAATTCACTATTTTTTATCTACTTTTGTGTTTGGTTTAAAATTTTATAATAAAAAAAATTTGTTATATCCTTGAATTATTATGAAATTTTTTATTTTATATAATTGAATCAAAATAGATTATTTTATTGTAATTTTTAACTAGTCAAAAGAATAATAATTTTGTCGTTATGTTTGTTATCATCCCTCAAATTAAAGAATCTTCACAAATTTAATATCATCCATACCACATTTTTATTATTTAAATGGAACAAAAATAATATAATTATCAATAATTGAGGAATTAAAACTATAATTATCGTTGACTTTTTATATATAAAGAAAAAGACATGAAAAATTAAAAAATGTGAAATTTTGTCATCTTGTCAATGTCAATTAAATTAACCTAAACCACAAGAAAAAAGATTCAAAATTGTCATAATATAAGATATAAAAGAAATTTATAATTCTATTCAAAAGAGGTGGAATAAAATAATTTCAAATTTGACTATCTAGAATTATGTTTGATTGATGATAAAAATTCATCATATAATATAAATTTAATTTGAAATTTAAAATATCTCATTTTGTTTTGTGTACCAACGGATCAGAAACGAAGCCAAGATTAAGAGATTAGGAATTTTAAAGAAGAGAAAAATATTTTAAAGTATATTTTTTAATACAAATACAAGTTTACGAAAAAGTTATTATCTTCGTCCAATAAAACCCCCACTTAATTCTGCCTCCGCAATAGACCAATAGTTTAGTTGAGTGTGATATTTATTTTGGTTAGTTGACAATGACCTCATATTTTATTTATACATTTTGGTTGAAAACAACTAGGAGGAATCTTTTTTTATAATATAATTTCAATAATAAAATTGTCAAACATAAATATAAATGATTGGCCAATGTTGTCCCTTTTCCCCAAAATATCTCCACATATTTATACTCTATACTTTATATTATTGGAATCTTTTATGTCACTATTAACAACACAAAATAAAGAATTTTAGGATAATTATTTAGAGTTAGTAATATAATTTTTTATATTTTATATTTATCGATAATAACAAAATAAATATTTATAACTGACACTGTATAAAAATATCGCTAAAGATTTTAGCGACTCAACTAGTGGGTACCAACCTCTTACCAAGTATTAAATAGTGGGTATCAACCTCTTACCAAGTATTATTATTTTATTTATTTATTAATAATTTATTTAACTATCAATAAAAAATTATAAAAAATATTTATTTATTGTGACTTTATATGACAATATTAAATTTTTACTTTTAATAAAAGAAATCAACATGATTTCTCACAAATAATACTGAGCGACAAATATTTAGCGTGAATTAACCCAATGCTTAGATGAACTGAATTACCAATCAAATTGAGTTGAATTAATACATAAACAATTGATTAACCAGTCCAAAAGAGAAACGACTCAATTTGAAAGATTAAGCGCAACAACCACTTATATAGAAAGAGAGATTAGGCCTTATTTTAATAAATAGCTAAATTTATCATCTATGGACCATAATAATAATGTGCTAAAATTTTTATAATTATAAGAATGCATATGGTAAATTATCATAATCGTGAAGTTTAATGTATTTTTTCGATAAATATTCACTCACACTTGATGCTTACACTAATTCTAGATACACGAGAAACATACTAAATTCGCATAATACCTTGATTGTTATAATTGTCAAATATTTTTTATATTAGATTTCACATTTTTTTAAAAACTATATTATAGACTCAACTACTTTTTTTGCTTTTATACTTACTAAATTATCCAAATTTAAAACGGGAAATTTCGTATATATACCAAAAAAAATAATTAATTATAGAAAGTATACACTACTATACAATGTATATTACTTATACATGAGTTATACACTATAATATATATTATAATACACAAATATATGCTGATTATACATGTCTATACAACGAAGATTATTTTTTTTGTGATTATTTTAAGCGAAGCATCTCTCAGTGTAATTATCCCAACAAATACTCCCTGTGGGTTTGACCCTAACCTCAATTAGGTTATATATATTGACAACAACCGCTTTAACCTTCAAAAAGGAGGTATAGTTTGGACGACATCAACGGGGTCAAGGTCTTGTTTGGCTTTTACCTCTTCCACCAAGGAAGACTTATAACCATCTACAACCACCACACCTCCATTTTCAGCCTCCTCTAACCTAACTCTTAATCTAGTCAATTGGTGAACTTCTCTTACTATTTCCTTCTTGCCGTCGTCAATATGAGCCGTACTTTCCATGGACACTTTACTTAGAGCATAGGCAACAACATTCGCCTTTCCCGGATGGTAAATATCTCCACTTTGGGCTCAAAACCAGCCCGGTTAAGTTTGAGTAAAGTGGGCTTTGTTCGATTTCCAATTGGGCCTCAACTTTAATAGGCTGATTACTTAACACCATTATTGAGTTTCTAAGGAATAATTACGCATATAAACAAATATATATTAGTTAATTAGCTAAACATAGCTATAGTTTGAATTGATTATAACTCGTGACAAATATCTAATTATAATTACAGTTTGATTTTTGTATATTTCGCGCGATTTATACAAATGATATGTGTGAATCAAATTGTATAGCGAAATATACAAACACTGTGAATTGTATAGCAAATTATACAAACGTTGTGCACAAATTGTAGAACAAAATATACAAATGCTATACAAAAACTGCAAATTGTAAAGCAAATTATACAAACATATACAAATGCTACGCGAATTATACAAACGTTGCTATAATTATAGTTACGAAATGTAATTACCCAAACTATAGCTATGGGGCATAATTAAGATATTTTTGAGTGGCTATACGTGAAAATTTCTCTATTATTAAGTTCAAATTATTGAAGATTACAAAGTAAATCTATTAAATTTTTGAATATTTGAGTTGAAGCTATTAATTAAAAATTATTGAGACTGATATTTAAAGGTTGAATATAAAATTATGAGTTGATTTGAATCAATTTTAAAGTAATAAATGTTGCTCGAATATCTGCACGATAAATTTGTGGCGGACCGTCATAATTTCAAAGATTTGATCATTCATTTATGATGATAGTGCGACAACGTAATTATGATGATCCGTCAAAATTATCAAGATTTTATGACCAACCTTGCGATTGTTGGAATTCGTAACAAGATATCTGAACGAATATTATTTGTTATTCGCTAAAATTGTCAAGATTTGATGATCTAATGAGTCAACTCAAATTCACATCACCGTCGAAAATAGAACCTTATATTTCTTTTAGAAAATCTCCTAATTATTTATCAACGATTAAAATAATATTCTTTAACCAGAAAAAATTCAACTATATCATTTCTTAGAAGATTGAAAAGATTTTTGAAAATTGAGAAATCACAATGGAATTTATTCATGAATTAATAAAAAAAGAAATACATTTTTCGAATTAAAAAAAAAATTACATTTCAAAATGAAAAATATTTTAATAATTAATAAAGGAATTATATATATCTACTCTGCCACCATTATTTTCCAAAATGTTGAATATTCACCACCTCAGCTTTGCTGGGAAATACTGCATTTTCATTAAATAAAAAATAAATTTATTAAATTTAACAATAATATAAAAGAATGAATGACAAGAATATAATAAAGATAGATAATAATTTTTTTTTTTAAATATCTCTTAAAAAGTAGTATTTTGTAGGTTATAAAAGATATTCCAAAAAAAAATTGTCAAATCATACGTCGTGAATAATCAATTTATGATTTTTGACTTATATTTATCAAATATTTATATATTAGTTTGTTCTGCTTATAAAATTGATTACACTCACTTAATTTATGGTTATAAATAATTTTAGATTTAATTTTATTTTCGTTATATTATAATTTAAATGATCTGATAGCGTAAAAATAATATATCAAAAATAATAAAATTACTCACCTTTTCAATGAGAGAGAGATAATATGGCTTGACTTTTTCCACATCAACTCTAACTTTACTCTTACTATATAAATCATATTTGCTGCATTTAAAATTTGCAAATTGTTAAATTAAAAAAATAAAAATAAAGATATAATATTAAAAAGGTAATAAAATTTTAAAATAATTACTTAAAAATTTTGAGCCATTTCATGTTATCTTTGTCCTCTTCATTCATCAAGTGTGTATATGCTCCTGACCTATGTAATGCTGTAAAATATTATTAAAAAAAAAAGTTAGTTCACATTAATTGATCAAAATATATTTAAAAAATTATTTATAAATGGTGATATTAAAAAAAAAGTTTAAATTCAATTGGCAAAATATTTATATAATTATGTCATTCAAAAGATAATTATAAGTAACTCGCTTTCAGCTTCAATGCATTTCAGCTAATTTATATAAATATTTTCCTTTTAGGTTACCATTAATTTTTTTTTCTATTTTTAAAAGATGTTTCTTCTGACAGGGTCACCACTACTGAGGATCCCCCCCTAATCTTAGATGACTTAAAATAAAGCAAAGCTACTGAAACATCCAGAGACTGTTCCCCAAGCGGGAAGTGAAAGGCCGATTCAAGTCGTCCATTCGGTATGAGAACTGTCATCCGTCTTGTTAAGTCAAGTTTGACCTCGACCAAGCCATCTGACTATTAGTATGATTGGTAGTCATACTAACAACTTAAAGTCGTGTCTTGAAGACTTGTCCCTGACCCCAACTGTTCAAGATTGTGTTAGTGTTCCGATAGGTGAAAGGTGTGAAGCCTTTCAGAACCAATCAAATGTTTTCTTGTAAAATTTGTAATTTTCACCTCAACCGAGCCATCCAACTGTTAGTATGAGCTCAAAGTCGTGTCTTGAAGACTTGACCCCGACCCCCAACCTTTCAAGATTGTGTTAGTGTTCCGATAAGTGAAAGGGTGTGAACCCTTTCAGAACCAATCAAATGTTTTCTCATAAAATTTTTAATTTTCACCTCGACCGAGCCATCCAATTGTTAGTATGACTGGTAAATCATACTAACAACTCAAAGTCGTGTCTCGAATACTTGCTCATGACCCCCTACCTTTCAAGATTGAGTTCATCTTCCGAATGCGAGACATGTGAAGCATTTCAGAACCAATCAAATATTTTCTCGTAAAACTTTTAATTTTCTCAAAAGAAAAGTTTAAATCGTGATCTAGTAGGTCTATTAATTGCACGAATACCTATACCACTCGAATTTGTATATCGAAATAATTTTTTTAAAATATATAAAAATTAAATTCTTACCATAGAAAGAATGATAACGTATGACAAATAAAGCAGCAGAAGGTAGAGTAGTTCCATTTTCCTTGGCAACCAAATACATATAATCATCATGTCCCCATGACATAACAACTTTGTCAAGTCCACAACTTTCTTCATATACACCATTTTTTGTGTTATAAATAGTCTTGGTCATGTCTGGATTTTCCTTAAAATACTACATTGGAAAAACAAAAAAAATAGTCAACGAATGTATAATATACGTATGATTCATGTAATATACATAACGCGTTTATAATCTATGAATATCAGTTAGAAAAAAATAAGTAATGAATCTGATCGATTAGGACGTTGTATCAATAAAACGCAGGGGTGTTAAAGTAAAGGGGTGCAAGAGGGTTAATCAAACTAATTTTATTTATAATAGTCAGCAAATGTATAATATATGATTTATGTTATTGGTATAATTAATGTAAAATTTATGAATATCAGCTAGAAAAAGTAAATAATGAATCCGACTATATTAAGGTAGAATCCCCATTTGTTAGGGCATTGTTTCAATAAAAGGTAGGGGCATTGGAGTAAAAAGACTCAAGATGATTAATCTAATTTTATTCGCGATAAAAATTACATTGTATGTATATAATTAAAATGATTTTTTCATCTACATATAATAGATATTGAAATAGTATGACTTTTTCATTTATTTACTTATGTATATTTTGAATCATAATAAAAAATTTAGTTCCGACACTGATATAAAGAAAAATATTAGTAGTATACCTTGTGGTGAACAATTGATTCATCAAAAGCACAACCTAAAGGAAATGTGTCTCCAACAACAGCCCATTGAGGAAGCCCTCCAAAACTTGGAAGAAGAAGAACCTTCCCTAGGTCTATGGTCCAAAAAAAATAAAAATGAATTTAAGTTATATATATCGATAATATTTAAAATATTTATATAAACATGTAAATATAAAATAATTACGAGTTTACACTTTATAACAGACAGTGAAAATAAATAAATTATGGGATCAAGTTACTTATATATGATACAACAAAAATAACATATACAGTGGAGTCACAAACCTTATCACTATCTTATGGAAGGTAAAGTTACTTATATGACAATTAAAGATAAATCTTTACTATTACATTAATCGGGTACATGAAAAAGCGATTATACTTTAAATCCAAAAATTAAGTAATTATACTTAAGTATAAGTATGATCTGAGGAAAATGATACGTGTCATACCTCAGCTTTACGAGAATAGACAGACTATTTTCAATAGCATAACAAAACAAGAAGGAATAACTATAGGAACAATATCTTCAGTAGAATCTCACAAGTAGGGTCTAGGGAGGGTAAAGTATACGCAGACCTTACCACTTCCTCATAGAAACAAAAATGTTATTTACGAAAGACTCTCGATTCAAATATATCAGCCCAAAAGTAGAAAAATACTAAATATATTATAGGAACAATATACTCAGTAGAGCCCCACAAGTAGGGTCTGTGGAGGATAAAGTATATGCAGACCTTACCACTACCTCAAAACAAAAATGTTGTTTCTGGAAGACCCTCGACTCAAATATATCAGCATCAAAAGTAGAAAATTACTAGATATACTACACCATAAACTAGTATATATATTCTGAATTATTAATATACAGTACTAACTACAGAAACTTCAAATTCTGACTCTGTCACATAAATTGAAACAGAAAAAAAATGATATTGTATTTGTTACCTACCATGAATGAGGGCAGTCAAATGAAGCCAATCTTCATTTGGATAATCTTTTCTAATAGCTTCAGCTGTTTGTAACAAATGCTCAATTTGTGGTTCATCCAAATCAGGATCACTATCATCAACCACATCATTCAAAAGTTCACAACATTCCCAAATACTCATTTCAATTTTGTTTAATTTCCCATATTCTTCTCTCATTTTTTTCACCTACAATATTTTGCAAAAATAAAAAATAAAAAAAATCAAGAATATTAATTATTCATACCATGCTTGAATAAAAATAGGAATTTCATGATTCCTTCTAAATTAGGTATATAAAAGACGATTTCATGGTTCAAATCCAATACAGATAAAAAAAAAAGGGTAACAATACTTTGTGTTTCGCTATAACAGAAAAGTTATTTGATACATGTGTTGTTATCATAATTATAAAAGTTTTTTTTATAAAAATATGAATTTCGCGATTCCTTCTAAATTAGGTATACCAAAGACGATTTCATGGTTCAAATTCAGTACAATTTTTTTTTAAAAAGGTAATAACACTTAGTTACTCCTATAAAAGAAAAGTTACATGATACATGTGTTATTATCATCATTTTTATAAAAAAAAATTTTAAAAAATAATAAATAAATTTTGATTTTATTTTATTTTTGTGGTTGTTGTTGAGAAGGGAATGAACTTGAACTTACAAAGTCATATGTTTGGTTAATGTGTTGAACCCTATAAAATTCCTCCACAGTCTTTTGTCTCTCACTTTCTGCATTATAATCCCTGTCAAAATAAATTCAATTTAAATTAATTATATTTAAATATATTATCAAGTCAACGAATTCTGATATTCAGAATCCATTGACTCGACTAATAATTATCAAATTATTTTTTACTTAAGAACTCAAATAAAAAATCTCTCATGAAAGTCAAATGATAAATATATAAAACAATCAAAGTACCTAAATGATTGGCCAAATGCATTTATGTTTGGCACTTCAAATATTTCTTCATTAGAAGGCAATGTCTTTGGTACCACAAATCCACCATCCAAAATAAGTTCATTGGCATTGAATGGGACTTTTTTCTCCTCCACTTGTAATCCTACATATATATATAAAAAAAATATTAAATAAAATTTTATACAGTCAGATATTTCTATAACGTTCATTTTATAATAACTATTTTTTAAAAAAAATTATCTTTCAGAATATGTTATATTAAGTGTATGGAAAGGTTTGACCATACACGTTATTGACCTATGCATGTTGAAAGTTTCAAAAAAGTAAAAAAAGACTTTAATATCCCTATATAAAAGTTGATAAGAACTTACTCAGATCTCTCGATAACAATCGTCTTCTATAACAATATTTCATTATAACAACCAGTTCTTAGTATATAATCTCTATATCAATATTTCATTATACCAACCAATTCTTTGTAAATAATCTCTATAACACTATTTCATTATAACGACTAGTTTAAACCAACCTTTCATGACAATATTTCGCTATAACAGCCAAAAAAGTATCAAAACACAATAACCTCATGGATTTGTTTGACCATACATGTTAACGATCAGTGCATGTCGAATGTTTCAAAAAGATATTAACTTTTCATCAGAAGATTATATATCAACGCAACAACCATTTAAGAGAATACGAACAACACAGATTAAAACTCCATATATCATTTTATTCACAATATCAACCAATATAATTTTGAGAAAATTAAAAAAAATAAAATTATAACATACCAAACTCAGGCTGATCAATGAGAATAGTCATTTTCCCACAAATTAATTTTTTCAAAAAACACAAAAAAAAAATTGAAAATGTGATTTTATTTATATTGTTAAGTGATGTGAAGGATATTAAAAAGGAATGTGAGGTATTTATAGTGCTTAGATTATAATTGTCCTTGCATGAAATTTGAAAGATTTTAGAGTCCTTAAAAGAAACCATTTGGTCTATGGAGTCCTCAAAAGAAAAATCCAATGACTCCTTAAAGTTTGCAAAATTGGATTATTTGAAATCTTTGAGTCCTTAATTGAAAATAAAATAATTAGTCATTAAAATAATCCTAAACAATCTTTCAAATGATAAGAATCCACCTCACCGCTTTTTTCGTCCACTCGTTTCACAAGCGCGTGTTGGTACAACCAAAATATCACGCGCTCGGTGTTTCAATTTACGTGTATTACTTTTCTTTTTTAGCGTGTTTAAAGGAAAATATTACTAATTTTTTAATTTAAATATCTCATATAATATATTTAAGATCATAAAATTTCAGATGATGTTTTGATATGTTAAATGTATCTTCAGTTTAAGATCGTAATACCGAAAAACTTCTTGCTTAAGCTGGGAAAGTGGTAATTAAGTACTTCTTCAATTTCAAAAAGAACGATCTATTTTGACTTCTTATAATCCTAAATTAAAGTTATGTTAAATTTATTTAAGATGAGAAGGGGGTAATCAAATACTCCTTTAGTTTAAAAAAGAACGATATAGTTTGACTTTGCACGAAATTTAAAAGGATTTTTCAATTTTGTAATTCTAAATAAAAGTTATATCAAATGTACCAAAATGCTCTTTAATCTAATAGCCTCAAATATATCACATAGTAGGTTAAAACTAAAGTGTTACCAAAAAAGAAAAAAAATATTCTATTTTAAACAGACTAAAAAAAAAAAGAAACAAATCTTCTTTTCGAAACGGAGGAAACAACAAATAAAGATGAGTGATTCGATCAAAAGAAGACCTTGCTGAAATACGTTTGCACACCAATATCACCATATCATATCCCCCACAATGGTAACCTTTACTTCTTAAACTCATCTTCACTTAGATTCGTCTATAATTAACGTAAAATTTGAACTTTTTTTAAAAACTTGAATCGTCGTGATTGTGCACGCGCTTTTATGTGAGAGTGGTGAAGATTGAGTAAACGTGTGATGACTCATCTTTACGTGTATGACAAATCCTATTTTTTTAAAAAAAAATATTAATACAAGTGACTAGGAACCAAGTCATTTCCAACAAGATTTTTGGATCAAAATTCTAAGTATGAGCTGTGAAAACTCAAGTTGTTTGTTGGTAGTTTTCTCATTTTTAAATCATTTTTTCGAAAAAGACGTAATATATAAATGTGTTTGTTTGAATACGAACTCGTATGATATTTGTGTTTTTCAATTTTAGATGTGTTATTAAATAATTAAAACTATAGCTTATTCGAAATAATTTATGTAGGGACTGCACAAATCTCATGTTGTTAAGAGCTGATTACATTTTGTTAAGATCATGTGTGTCTTGATATATCATGTAAACTGATGTATCCGATCGATACATTGCGTAAAAATGATGTATTCGATGTCTTGATACATTACTATTTGACCGATACATCGCGTAAAGTGATTTATTGGATTGATACATCGCGTATAATAATGTATTAGAAAATAGGAGAGAGTAGGGATTTTTGTAATTTTTTTCAAATGATAGAAAATTTTAGAGAATATGGTAAAATAAGTTGTGTATTTAGATAATTTTTTTCAGGATTTATTTGGAGATAATTAACTTCGATATAACTTATTCTGAACCAAACTATACGTTAGTACGTTACGTAGAACACATGTATTTATTTGATTAACTTTGTATAAGATTTAAGTTTTATTTTATATTTTTACGAAATTGAAGGATATAAATATTAGTTGAGCATATAACATGCCAAAAAATATGTCAAATTAACTTCCTAATTTAAAAATAAAAAATAAAAAATGAGTGTCCAGGATGTAGCCACGTCATCACACTTCTCTAATAAAAACGTGTATAGAAAACAGTGACAATTGAATAAGATAGTTTGGCGCACCAATCAGGCTGCTCCATTGAGAGGTCTTGACTCTCGGGTTTGAGCTTTGGGAATGAACAAATTCTTGGTAGGTAGGGGTGGACAAAAAAATCAGAAAATCAAAAAATCGATCCGAATCGAACTAATTCAGTTTTTTGGTGTCGATTTTTTTGTTTGATTTCGGTTTTTTTTCCAGTTTTTCGGTTCTTCGATTCGGTTCTCGGTGTAAGGGTTCCGAAACCACGATACACCGAAAAATTGAAGTTTTATATAATTTTTTAAAATAAAATTATATATATATATTAGACCAAAAAAATAAAATTATA
>JBCEWC010003685.1:0-29447 GCA_038996855.1 Solanum aculeatissimum
AACGTTGAAGTTGTTGAGGAAATCGTTGAGGTTGATTCTCTGGGTTGTTCGTTGTTGAAGAAGAAGAGATGAAGAGAAAGTCTGGGAGTGTGCGCGTGAGGGATGAGAGTGGAGAGAAAAAAGGAGCGCGTGGGGACACGGGTTGTAGTGTGTAGGTATATCTGTTAGTATGTGGATGAAGAGTGTGTATATGTTTATGAAATGGGTCGGGTCTGGGGCGTAAGATTGGGCTGGGATGGTTAATTTTTTGGGCTGGAAAGGGAGTAATATATGTATTAGGGTGAAGTATAAGTGTTAAGGAGTATGACTGAAAGAGGAAGAAAAATTGGGTCGGGTTTCAGCATAATTGGGCTGGGATGGATCCTGAAAGAATTAAGGTGGATCCGAAAAAATGGTCTGAAAATGAGAGTGAATTGGGCTAAAAAATAGGCATTCTATGTAATTTTCTTGAGAATAAGCCCACCACTTGAATTATGGGCCGATCAAACAAAAATGAACATGGCCCCAATTTCTCAGCACTTGAACTTCGGAATGTGAAACTTATATACACTAGATATGTAGTTAGTTTCTGCTTAGAATTACGTGTGTAGTCCCTCCGTCCCAAAATAGGTATAACTAAATCCCTCCACATCCCAAAGTTTTGTTTTATAAATATTTTTTTTCTACAAAAGTTTTGTTTAGTGCAAAAGTTTTGTTCAACAAAAATTTTTGTTTCAAGTATTTTGATAATACATGTTGATAATACATCTCGTCTGTTAGAAGCAAGCTAAGGTGAATATTTCAAAAGAATTCAATTTTGTCATCCATTAAACTTATGGTTGGCCTATTGCATCTTGGTCACATATTTATATTTGTTATTGATATAGGTTCAACGTGATTACCCTTTTTTTATTCGAGGAAAAAGAGATTAAATTTTCCTTCTTAAGTTTTAATTATAATGAAATTGAAAAACTCTCCCATCCTGAATGTTTTCAACCTAATTGCCTAGGATTAGCTCCCAGATCTACTTAATTGGACTCATTAAACAAGAGGAAAGACTTGTTAAAAACATGCATGATTTGAAGCACATGCATGGTTTTGATTTTCCTCATCTTTGTTGAGTGACGAAATTAATTCAGTTGTAATTACCAAATAGGGGCAGACCCACATGGAATCCGCCGGGTGCTTGAGCACCCATTAATTTAGTATCGGACATTATACATCTATATAGAAATTAAGAAAAATTGGTATAAATATAATAGAGAGCACTCATTAAATTAGTGGTTTGGTTGGTGCAATGGTTCAAGGTGGGTGTTTAAGGCTTTTAGTTGTGTTGTTGGTCCTGAGTTCAAATCCCACTCTCAACACTTTTTCACCTTTTTGTTATTTTTCCTATTTTTTCTTTATTTATAATTGCTCTTTTACTATTTTAAAAAAAAAAAATGATATACAAATAGATATTTTTCCTTTATTTATTCAAGATAATAAATATTATTCTCTTCATTCAAAATAATTGTAATGTTTTACTTTACAAAAATTAATTTATAATTTTCAAAGAAAAATTAGATTAGAATAACTCAATATTTTAATATTAAAATTTTGATATTAAAAAATTATACTAAAAGTACTATAATTTACAATTTTTTCTACATCAATATGATAAAAAAATTATATCTGAAAATATCACTCAAGATTGATATCGTCTGAATTTGAAAAAAGAAAATTATGACAAGTGAAAAGAAACATAGTGGGTAGTCGTTCATATTGATTATTTTTACTACTGATTTTAAATTTGATCATCTTTTTATGACAAGTGTTAAGTTTATGTACTTATATTTTATAATTTGTAGCTAAGTGAGGACAGAGCAACATTGGCCCACATAGTTCATTTGAACTCTCTTCGACGAAAAATATATTATTTATACATATTTAAAATAAGATTTTTTATATATATAATAGATGTTGAACACTCTTTGGTTTCTTGTTTATTTACATTTTATGTTTTGAACTACTCAGTAAAAATTTTAATTCCGTTGTTATTAAGCTAAGAAAGCACCCACAATTTTAAAATCTTAAATCCGCCACTGTTACCAAATACCAAACTGATTAGGCGAAAAACTTAATAAGTTAAGCTAAAGAATTACCTACTGACCGTGATATTTAATGAAGTGGACGGACAATACAATGAATGTAGGCAATTGAATATTCTCACGGTATATCTTTTAAAATTTTCAATATCTTTTTTATTGAAAAAAAGTGTTTTAAACTATAGAGTATTTCTCTTCACAACAAATATAACTTATAACTTACTATAAAAGACTATTACTTAATATGTTAGAGTATGACATTATTACAATAACAATATCATATCTGCTAAAATTTTGTGAGTGACGTTCAAAGAAAATGATGTGTGTGAATAGTTTTCCCTTGACCGAGATATAAGAGATTATTTTTGATAAATTCTTCTCTTAAATAATTAAAATATATTATAATATGTATAAAAATATAAATTACAACAAAACACTTGATAGATAAAAACATCTTACTAGTTTAGTTAACTTAATTAATGGCATTAAATTCTTCAAAGGTATGCAAACTTTAAATTAGCACGATTCGATCCAATTGGGAAATGATAAGTGGGAAGTAAAGCAAATTTGATCCAATTGTGAAATGATAGCATTTTTAAACCATTTCTAATATTTTCAAAACATTTTTGAACCTTTTCAGTAGATAAAATAATCACACTATAAAATTTAAATTATTTTATTCAGTTATCTAATTATTTATACTATATTAAAAGCGTGAATATCCTTAAAAATATTATTTGTACTTTTTATTCTTAATTAAAATATTCTATTTTAGACAAAATCATCTTTTCACTATTTCTCTTAATTTATTATTTTATCTTTTATTTATTTAGTTTCAAGATTCACTTTTGAATTAAAAATCCTTTATATTTAAAATTCATTCTTGATTTAGGATTATTCTATATAAATAATTGTCTAGGCTATGAAGGAAAAATATATTTTTTTCAATATTTATGATTTTGAAATTAACTAAAATTTCAATTGTCAAATATTTTGTTAATAAAAGTATGTAATATAACAAATTTAAAAATAAAAAGAGTAACTAAAATTACGTTGAAACATTAAACTACTCCTATTAAATTTTAATCAATTAATTATTTAACTTCTAACTATTCAACTCCAAATTATTACTTTATGTATTCATAAACTATTAACATATCTTTATAATTATATTATAAGTAATTGAATTGATTTTCTTATCTTTGTCTGTCTATACTAGATTAAACCATTGCATCAAATTAATAATATTTATTTTAATTTTATTTTTTATGAATATTATATTTATTTTAATGGCAAATATTATTTATATATAATTTTTAGATGAATACGACACATACGTTTGAATAGTGCATGGCTAATTTTGGTATAATTTAATATATTTTACATAATATAAAATAAAATGAAATAATAATAGGTGAACTAATCAACAAATAGAGAAGTGTTGTGCCAGTAAATAAATGTGAAAGGACGTTTGTGTCCCCCCTCCTCTTCGTCTTCCTTTTCTTCCTCCTGTTTTTTCTCATTCATCTATGAAAATTTCTCTATCTATATAATTATAATCACTCTATCAAATCCTAACACACACATATCTATCCATATATATATATATATATCCAGAAAAAAAAGCAAAAAAAAAAGAAGAAGTTTTGTGTATATATCTATTTTATATATAAATAAGTCAGGTTGTAAACAGAGAAGGTTCGGGAGTGTGCTTGGATCCGAAAGTCGGACCCACACTTCCTCCCACCTATCTCTGCTTCCTCCATTTTTGTTTTTCTTCTTCATCTTCGTTTTTCCTTAACGACCTACCAGGTATGCCCTTTTTTTAAAAAGAAAACATTCGAAACTTATTTTTGAATGGAATTATTTGTTGACATTGTTATTGAATCACATTTCCAAGCTCTCTATTTATTTCTTAAAATAGGTGCTTTTTGAATTTCATGGTTTCAAATTGGTGAATATTTTTGCGAATTTTGTTTTCAAGGCCTGTTGATTCATAAATTGTTGCCATTATGGTTCTTCGTTTTCATATTTGGTTCTTATTTTGGGGTTTTCTGCTTTCACTTTCATTCATCTGAATTTCTACGGAAATACTTTTTTTTTTATTCCTGTTGTTGAGAACAATATTGTTTTTGTTTATTTGTCCGTTTGGGTGCGTTTTATCCATAACCTTTATGGATTTTGTCCTTTGCAAATTATGATGTGACCCATTTAATTTTTTCAATTATGTGTAGCTGATCTGACATACTTTAATTTGATTCAGTCTCGGAAAGTGAAAACAAACTCATCATGTTCATTCTCTCTTTCTCCCATATCCTTTCGAAAAAGGCAAGGCAACTTACAAAATGGAAATATAAAAAGTGGAAGAAATACAGCTTATCTTGTCATTGGAGTAAGTTAGAGTCGTTTGGTAGCTACTAAAAATACAACTTATTCATGTATTTATTTTTGTATAAGTTATACACGTTTGATAGATAATTAGTAATTAGAAGCTAGCTTAACTAATACATGGAATTTGTGTATTATCAGGATAAAAAATGAAATAACTAATACCTGCATTAATACTGCCGGTATGATTCTAACCAGCTGCCAAAAGACCCCTTAATAATCTTGCTTCTATGTCCTCACCTTTTCAGTTATGTCTAGTTCACTCTTCTGAAACTAGCCATTTTGCATATCTTTCTTAGCCCAGTATAGCAAAATTATATGCTTAGATAATAATTATGTGGATATCATGCATATACCTGTGAGGGATAATTATTTTCCCTTACCAAAATTTCATTCTTTGGGTACGAGTACTATACGCGACATGGTCATTGAGCGTTCATATGTAACTGCCGCTTGTTGAGTCCGACTGAGGTCGTAGTAGTTGTTGTTGTTGTTCTAGTACTATTATCACTCATTTCAAATTTCCTCTTATTCATGTGCCAGGAATCCTTATTTCTTGTGTTCCACCTGGAAGTGGTGTCTCGTATGGGATAGTATCGATTGGCAGAGAAATTTGTCAGCTGAGTCAGAGGAATGGGTGCTTGTGTATCAACTCCAGCAATTCCTATCAAAATGAGGAAGAAATTTCCTGGTCGCCCTAGAAAGTACCATGGAAATAATTCAAAATCTGTTTCAAAAATAAACTGTGATGCAGGAGCACTGGTTACAGATATTGCTGTTAGTGAGTTTGTTCACAAAACCACTACCTGCAGAAGATCCGAGTGCTCCAATTCTAAAGTCCATGTTACTCAGATGCAGTGGCACCATAGTCAAATAGATTCCAATGGTCTGTAATCTTTCTGTTTCTTGTTTTGAACCTTATCCATTGCATATGCTTATGATATGAGAGATCTATTAGATTAAACCATATTAATTGCAAGTTTTAATTTGTTGATGGCCTTAAATATAGTTCATTGATCTATGGCTATATTGTCTGAAGGGTATACCCTGCTTTAACTATATTGTGGTGATTTTCTGTTGACAAGAAGGACTGTGTGATTGTTCATTTCTCTTCAAAGCATTTCAAAAGGAGTTTAATTGGTTCGAACAACTTGCCATAATGAGCGATTTACCTGCTTTGCAGTTCTTTGCCAGGAGGATGCATGGTTTGATACAGTCAGCATTTTTGAGTCTGACTCAGATGATGAATTCAGTAGTGTCCATGGAGGTAACTACTTTAGTATCTTTGTTTTTATTCTTGTAGAGAATAATTTGTTCAGTGTTTGGACAAAGAACGTGTTCTTTACCCAGTGCTTGAGTATGAATAGATAATGTGATCCTTAGCTAGTTTTTGTCCCTTATATTTAGCTATCGTTATTTATGGGATGGGGTTTTTCATCTTATCTTTTGTGGCAATTTATGAATGATTAAATATTTTTGGAATACTTTTTGCTTTGTGAACCGAGCTCCAAGGTTCTTATAGTCCTTCAGATCAACTTATTTAATTTAATCTATACCCTTCGCAACCTTATGTAGCTATGTACATGTGTTCACTCTCTCTATTACATATCATAGTCTTCTCTACCACAGCTAGTTACTTCCATGAGTTTCAGTGACAAGATCATTAATGCATCAAATTCAGGTCGAGTTTCTCAAGTAAGGAAATCAACAATTATAAGGCTCTCTCTGAGAACATCTATTGAAGAAGAAAAAAGTGGATTTTGTAAGTACCTTGTGACTTTCCATTTAGTCATTATTCTTCAATGTAAATTGAGTCCCATTTGAGAGGATTTTGTTTCATAATCTCCTGATCATTTTGTAATCCAAGGACCATATTATATTAATGAATCCTGATGTGACAGTGTTGTTTAAGTGACCTTCTGTAATGTAAAGAATATGTGGAAAACTAATGCAAAGGTAGCATTACAATACATTAATCATAATGGTACTCCTGTAGGCGCACCAAGAAAGTATCTTTTGCGTCCCAGGGCTGGGCTTATTGTTCCTCGTTGTACAGAAGAAAAGCCAACTATAGGAAGTTGGTCTGAGATTGAGCCCTTGACCTTTAAGCTACGTAGCAGTAGTTTTTTCACGTATGCTCTTTAACTTATCTTTTTTTCTCAATTAATCAGTCCTGTGGGTCTTTCCTTATTTAATTTATCCGTTTGTTTCTTCGCATTGCAGAGATAAGAAGAAGTCACCTGCTCAAAATGTGTCTCCTTATACTCCTATTGGAGTCGATTTATTTTTGTGCCCAAGAAAGATCAATCACATTGCTCAACATGTTGAACTTCCTTCTGCAAAAGGAGATGGAAAATTACCTCCTTTACTAATTGTCAACATTCAGGCATGATTGACCCCTCCTCCTCTCTGCCACAAAGGAAATAAAAGATTTTTTAGTTTTCTATACTAATGAAATAAAGTTTCTCTTCTGTACAGTTACCTAATTATCCTGCTCAAATGTTTATTGGTGATGCTGATGGGGAAAACTTGAGCCTTGTAGTATATTTTAAACTTTCTGAAACTATAGAGAAAGACATCTCTCCTCAGTTCCAGGACAGCATCAAGGTAGGTTATGTCTTAACTTTTTCTAGCAAAAACTCTACCTTTTTTTGTGTGTGAATTCCTTGAGGGATGGAGGCTTTGTGCATGGTAGAAGCAGAAAGCTAATGCTTAATTGTTTTGCGTTTCTTTCTGGACAGTGGAAAAGGTTGAGTAGGGTAGGATAGGGAGCTTGTTAAATTTGCTATCTTGGTGCTGTCTTGAGAGGATCTAGTACTCTTTATTTTGTTCCATTAATACTATATGTGACACCCTTATGATTAACTCATTTCTTTCACACTAAATTATAACAACTTATACATATTCTCTAATTCTCCTTATCCCTGAAATCAACAAAGTTTATCGATTTGGGGTGTTCCTTTTGCTGTTTAAACTCCTTCACTTGTCTAAACATTATTTCACAATAGAAGCGTTTCCATCTAGTCTGGCATTGAGATATAAATGCCTTTTCATGTGTTTTCCCCTTTCTTGATAACAACAGCAACATACCAGTGATAGCGTATGCAAACTTTACCACTATCTCGTGGAGATAGAAAGACCGTTTCTGAAAGACCCTTAGGTCAAGTGCACCAAGTCCAAGTAAAAGAAGAAGAAAACATAGTCATTAATAAGAAAAGTAGTGCAAAGTCTACAAGAAACACTAATACAGCAAAATAGTGTGATAATCGAAAAATACAATAAACAACATATGGCAAGAATGATAAAGGTATGACTAGTACTACGACAGGCACTAACAAGCCTAAACCTTTGCAAGGCAAGACAACCCTCCACCCCTACTATCCCTCTATCCTAATACACGCTCTCCACTCCTTCCTATCTAGAGCCATGTCCTTAATAATATGAAGCTCTAAGTGTTGCTTGATCTAGATGACAATACTTGCGTGGGGATGATTTTCTAGTTCACGACCATATCTCCATATTTTCCCCTGCTTCTGGGGCAGGGGTTACTTCCACATGCAAAACATTAGTCTTGGTATTTCCTTATATCAAACTTTTGCTGACATGGTTTATTGTCATTGTGAAAATGTGGTGATGCACTAAGCCGTTTATTTTATAGTGGAGCTGGTGGATAGGAAGAGAAATCGCTGCAAGTTGTTTCCCAATTTGATTTTTCTTTCTATTGGCTTATGTGACAGAAACTTATTGATGATGAAATGGAGAAGGTTAAAGGATTTGCAAAAGAGTCAATAGTTCCTTTCAGAGAGAGGTTGAAACTAATGGTTGGAGCAGTTAATCCAGAAGATCTTGTTTCCAGTGCAACTGAAAGAAAGCTTTTGAATAGTTATAATGAGAAACCTGTGCTTTCCCGCCCTCAACACAGCTTTTATGAGGTGGATATATATTCTCTGATGATCTTTAACTTACTATTCTATGGCATTAGTTAATAGTCAGTTTAGCAATGTGTTTGCTGTTCTTGAACATCAAAATAAACTCTAGTTACCTGCTCACTATTAATTGCAGGGCTCAAATTATTTTGAGATTGATCTTGACATTCATCGCTTCAGCTACATAGCAAGAAGGGGGCTAGATGCATTCAGAGATCGCGTACAGCATGGCATACTAAATCTTGGTCTAACAATTCAGGTTTCTTGTTATTATACTTTCCCCTTGTTGAGAAATAGAAAAGAGCTGATGCTTTGGCTTTATAAATGATATGCATCGATTTAACTTATATACACTAATAACGTCAAAATAACTCAACCCTGTAGGCACAAAAGCCGGAGGAACTGCCAGAGCAAGTGCTTGCTTGTGTAAGATTAAACAAAATTGATTTTGTTGACAATGGACAAATTCCAACTCTTATGACCATTGAGGAAGATGAATGTTCATATTAATTAACACAAATCAATGATACATTTGCATGTTGCATGGGGGAGTTTTCAAATGGCCCCTTGATCATCAAGCAATTCCAACTTTCTATACAAGCCAAGAGAGAAAATATAAGAAGAAATTGTATTCTGAAAGATGAAATCAAAAAAAGGTGATCACGTTTGTAGAAGGTCCAACATTTTTTAATTGATCACCCCCATAACATAATTTAGTAATAAATACCACTATCACTTATCATTTACTTTAAAGATATTGTATATATTTAAGAAGGCAATTGAGTGTTTTAAAATTTCAAGTCTATTTGCTTGTGTGCATATCAAGAGACTTAACAATTCGTTATATCTTATAAGGACAACCTACAAACTAATTGCATTTGTTTTGAGTATTTTGTCAAGATAGCCATTTCGACATGTAATTTGGGATCCTGATTTCAAATCCGTGTGAGTTGGGATCTTTGTATCAAATCACGTTTTCTTTATATGGTAGGATATGAGATTCCAAATCATTATATAATTTTTTTAAAATTTAGAACTTTCACCCATAAGTTTATATTTTGTAAAATAGAAACCATCATTTTATACTTTCTATGATTTTTGGCAAGTTATATTGTATAGTCGTGTATATTTTTTATGACTTTGGGCTAATTTTTAAGTAAATAAAAGAGGACTATATTTCTTATAAATTAATTAGTTTATTGTATAAAAGTGAAATTATCCCTTGATTTATCATATATTTTCATGTTATATTTAGAAGTAAATTTTGTTTGTGATTACAAATGCTCAAATACATATAATTTTATAAAGATAAACTAGTTAATAAAAGTAGTAACCTAACTATTCTTTAATATAATTTTTTCACACGGTACAAACAATCTCTACAAGCCAAACATTAGTTTTTTTTTCCTTTTTTGCAAAATTTACATTGACTATACAATGTAGATTACTGACTATACATGAAATATACACTGACTATACATGCATATAATTTTTTTGGTAAATATTTTGACATAAATGAATGTGATCCCTTAGGATATTCTTTATGAACCACACAGAATCTGTTCTTCTAGTAAGATTGTATAAAACACTGAAAAAGTTTGAATTTCACCAAGTGTTGTAACAAACTACTATGAAGATAACTAAATGAAATACAAGACATGATTTAGATTAGTTTTTAGCCTTTACGAGTCACTTGAAACTAGTTTGAAATTGAGGCGTGATTGATTAACATGAAGTATCAGGATGACCATCATCAGGATTAGTAACAGTTTCATTATTATTGTACGTATTATTTTACATTCCCTCTTCTTCCGCGCTGTCCTGAAGAGTAACTAGGACCGACATAATCACTCTTTTATTTTCTAATTGAACAGTCCATTTTTCATCCTCTCTGTTTTTTTTCTTTTCAATTATGCCTATGTACATAGAAGAAATAGTATAGAAAACTCTCTAGTAAATCATACCCTCTATGCTCATGGTATGTACAAGACAACAGAAATAAACAAAAATAATGTGAAAGCTGTATAAGAAATGAGCTAAACGCGTAAATTACAAACTAAAAGGAAAAAAAAAAGATTAAGAGATTATTAAATCAAGTTTGGATAGCAATGGGTGAGCATTTTAATGTTCTCAACCTGTTAATGAAATCTGCAAACCACTTTGAGCATCAATATTCTGGCTTATCCCTTTTGATTTCTATGATGTGAACTTCTTGCATTCTTGTGCATGATTTCTTCACCAGCTTTCTGAACATCTGTAAGAACATTAACTGCAAGAATCGACGAAACCTCAAGAATATTGCACCATAAATAGAGAGTAAGAACAAGCTGCATCGCTCCTAAGACTTCCGATCGACTTTGAGGTACCAACAAGAGTGCTACAAAGTCAGTCTAGATGAACTACCACTCTTAGCCACTCCAATTATAAATCTACAAAAGGACAAAAGAAAAAAAACTTGGTAAAAATAGCAATTTTTTATTAAAGTAGGTGACTCAAATATGTTCAGTTGATGGAAAAGAAAATATGGCAAGAGTTATTTCACCTTCATAGAACCGGGACCTACGACCAGCTTTTCGAGTTTGACTATCCATCTTGGAATCAAACGTCTGGGACTGACTTAACAAGGGCCCCGAGAACCCAGCCCTTCCTTGTTGACCATCATAATCCTGGTCATATTTCAGAGAGATCACATACCATAACACCATGATGTGAATGACTACCAGATGTTTTCCACCTAAGCCATATTTTTACGCTACAACCCCTCGCTCATTAGGTTCGGCTACATGAATCCTCAATACGCATTTTTGACAAAATTTCAGTAACAAGTACTCTCGGGTTCTCTAATAAAAATAGATGTCCTCTATATATTTTCTAAGCAAATCTCTCAACATACAAAAAATATTTCTAGCACACATGAAACTTCCAGTATGATCAAACTTTAAATGTCTTTAATCTCAACAAGATTATATCACCTGTATTGATATTTTGCTTCCATTGTGTTATTTTTCATTCAGTCTACATGAATTTTGATAAATTATAGGTCATCTAAAACAATCTCATTCCAGATGACTTTAGGTCTGTCTCATCTACTTTGAACACTTTCAATTATCATGGTATCACACTTAAAAATCTCATTCCAGATATCCATGAAACACATCACCAGACCATCTCAGGTGACCTTCTCTTATTCTTTAGATGTGATCATTTATGGCACATCCATCTTAACATTCACATTTTTACGACACTCATCTAGTGATTTCCTCTATCTAAAGCACAATGACCACTATCTATCTAAAGCACAATGACCACTAGGCTTCATTGAATCCTATGTGAAACTTTCTAAAACACCAAACTGTAATGTAATCAATCAACCTTAGTGCGGGAATAAGAACCAAATACAAAATATGTTACAGCAATTGGAAGCAGCTAAGTTGGTGGAAGAATACGAACCGCTGATAGTACCTGATCAGTCAAGTCAAACGAATCTGCGTGTTCATGATGACCATGTTTCCTATGGATAGAATGCTTGAAAGTGTGGGAGCTTCTTAATAACTCATCATCATCTTGCATACTTGATTCCCAGATATCCCCAGCATGCAGTACACCAGACGGATCGAAGGCACTCAATTTTTGACTTGTTGAATTGGGAGGTGGATATAGTCTTGTTGCTGCAGAATCCTGCTTTCCTTTTTTAGCCCATGCAAAACCACTCGATTCTGGCATTTGCACAGGAACAGAAAGAATGGTGCTGTCTCCGTGAGACTCATCAGTCATCTGAGAAGCAGCGTCTGATACTGTGTCATACAATGGTTTCATTGATATCCGTGAGACAGTAGCTCGTCTTCCTTTAGATATATGGGCATTACTACCGTAATTTCTACGAGAACCATGAACATTTGCCTCAACTTCCTTCAAAAACACAAGACAAACCTTCTCAATATACCATCAAGAGGAAATGTGATTGAATGTATGTGTCTGTGAGATGAGACAGAAACCTCTGTTGGAACAACTTTGCAGAAATTGCTTGGTTCTTGAAGAGCTTTACGGGATTTTCTTGAATTTCTTGAAGTTTCCGATGTTTGCACTGTGGAACTGGCTCTCTTTCTGAAAATGCGAGGCTCCTTCAAATTAAGCTTTAAAGAGGAACAAGAGATATGCAAAGTCGTGAAAGGTGCACGGTTATTAGAAACAGAGATGTATAAATTTAATTCGTTGGATCCAACTCACTTGAAGCCCGGTAATGATGTGTTTGGGTAGGTTATTGTATAACTTTGAAGTGCCACATTGAGTTCAAAGCAATGAATGACAGTGAAATGCAGATATTGTTTTTTCACCTTTATTGTTTTACTGGCCCATATATAGAGACTAGGCAGCGATTTAATGGATCCATGTGCAGTAAAATCCTTTCCATGATGAAGAAGAAGAAGAAGAAGAAGAAGAAGAAAGGAATTCACCTTCGTGCTTCTTCCCTGAACTTTGCATCAATTTCCTTGTTCGGTGGGTACTTAGGCAGGCTTGACGAGTCACAAGCATAAGGCTTTGTATTGAAATACTAAAGAAAAGTACAATACAAATTTGAACCAAAAAGTTAGCAATAAGAGAAACCAGGTTAAAGAACCATTATGCTTGAGAAAAAATAAAAAACATAAACATCATCAATACCAAAGAGGAACCAAAACTAAAAGCAAAAAAAGAGTGAGGTGACTCTGTCAAAATGGAAATTTTCCAGTGGGATAAAAACTCATAAATTGCTGTCTTTTTAAGCTTACCTCAGAATTGAGAGCAGATGAAGCAGTTCCACGTTTATGAGGATCTATTGAAAGAAGTGTTTCAATAAGGTTTACAGCACTTTTTGGTAATTCTTTACATCTTTCTCGAAGTGTACTGTCATATGGTTGCTTGGGCTTAAACATGGTTGCAAGTGGAAGTTTAGACCTTTTCCAGTAATCATCGGGCGGGGAACCACAGAGTTTGAAAATTTTGTGTAGTTGCTCAACCTGCAGACAAAACCAGAATCTTTTCACATTTGACAAGAAACAGTGATATTACTGCACATTCGATATAGGAGAACAATTTAATCACTTCATATCATTTTGGGAGGCTTCAGTAGCGTGCAATTAGCATTATTAGTCAATCATGTCCCAATTTTGCAACATGCTCACAGAGATGTGTAATAAACATTATCAAATTGGATAGAAGTTCATAGGGAAATACTAACCTCGGTCCTCCCTTTCAGGAATGGCCTTCCAAAAAAGAGTTCTGCAAAAACGCAACCAACACTCCACAAATCCACAGTGACCCCATAACTTGTTGATCCCAATAGAAGTTCAGGAGGCCGATACCATAATGTAACCACACGACTGGTCAGTGGTTGCTTGTGCCTTGCACTAAGGAAATTCGCAAGACCAAAATCTGCTATTTTCAGAATTCCTTCATTGTTAACCAAAATGTTGGAAACTTTAATATCCCGATGCATTATCCCTCGTGAATGGCAGTGCTCTAGTCCGCTCAGTAGCTGCTGCATGTAGCATTTGATCTACTTCCATGCACAAAGCAAAATTCAATAAACAAAGAGAATCTTCTTCCATTTTCAATTTGCAAGACAGATAGATTCAAACAATGATCTTAACACCAAATTCAATGCAAGAAAGACATTGACAAAGATGAACTGACCTGCGAATCACTAAATTTGATGTCAGGACATGATAATAACCCAGATAGGTCATGTTCCATATACTCAAAAACAAGGTAAATGCTACATGATAACCGAGAAGTGATTATCCCTTCCAGCTTCATGATGTTTGGATGGTCAAGTTTGCGGAGAATTGCAATTTCTCGTGCCATAAATCTGACACTATCTGGTTGGAAATTGTCAAATCGCACCTTCTTTAGGGCCACCATTTTACCATTTCCAGTATCACGTGCTCGATAAACACTGCTATATGTACCTTGTCCAATCTACAGATGTTGAAAGCAGAAAATATCTTCGTAAGAAGAAAATAATTTACATTAGTAGAGCTAAAATATACAACTAAAATTATTAGACAAAGCTAAGTATTAAACCAAGCAGCCAAAGCCAAGATATGTATTTAAATTCCTTAATATTAAGTTCTAAACCATATCACCTATATCACAGCTCAGATTCGAATCTATCTCTCACTGTTGTTATATCTCTATGGTTTCCTTTCAGATTAACAACTCTGACTATAAGCTTTTCTTTCTCCAGAGGTAACATATATAGGAAATAATGATACAAGCAAAGCAGAATTCAAAGGTATTTTCAGTTCATTATAGGCCTTGAAATCTCCTAATAAGTCGAAGTAGCAAGCAAGTTCAGATTGAAAGATAAGGATGGGCTGATGGCAACGTAAAAGCAGAAAAGAAAGCCCTCCTCTTTTGGGGAGGATCAAGTTCATTTAAAATACTACCACGAGAGGGGTTAAAGAAAATGCTAAAATTATAGTCTCAGCTAACCAAACTTGCTAAAATATGCACAGAACTTTTAGCCAATTACTCAAATTTAAAGGCTGATGACCGAGTAGGAACTAATGAGAAAGCATGATGTGGCCCAGATTTCTCTGAGACACTTATTCATCAAAAATAACCTTGATAGAATAGCTGAAAATTTTCTATTAATTAACTATGGGTCGCTCCCAGTCTGCATCAACCACAAGAAATCTCTGTATCTAACTGCTCCTTATTTTAATATTAGATAACCTTGCCTATGTGAGTTTAAAAACATAGCCAAATCCTAAACCCAAATAGAGGATGAAGGTTGCTGCCAGCGTAATAATGGTCAAACTCTGATAAAACCGAGAAATTTATGGTCTTGAAATAAATGAGATTCCTTTAGATTCTGTCATTAGCTTCCTTACATGATTGACTGCAGTAAAATAGGAGACCATGACTTGAAGTAATATATCTATAATGGTGTATATGGGAGGTAATGCTAAACGCGAAGCACCACAATATTCGTCTTTTGGGGGTTAATGTTCTCAATGGTGCCTTTTCCTTCTGCGACAGAATGGAAGAAAAGTAATGAAACTGCTATTGAAAGGCTAACCATTTTATGTTGCATACACACATAAAGCCAAATTTGTAAAATAAAAAATTTATCAAACACTGCAAACACTTGTCAAGACTTAGAAAACCATTCTTGGTGAATAACTAATGCAATACATAAAAGATACACCAAAATAAAATAATACAAGGAATGCATGTTTTTTCGGGGGGAACATTGATTACCTTTTCTAATTTCTGGAACATATTTGATTTAAGAGGCACCCATCCATCAATGGCTTCACCAGCAACGGCAGTCAGCCAAACAGGCCATCCGGCGGCCAGATGTTCACCTTCAGTTATCCTTCCAAATTTGATGCTAAAATTAGCCTTTTTATCAGAATTTCCCTTTTTGGAGGCTCTCAATCGTCTGACGGAATCCTCCCCCTCTTTCTCAGGCTCCTCTTTGATCTTCTCCAAAGGGGCAAAGCCACCTTTGATATGCAATAAATGATCGACATTGTCTATACCGGCACCAGTCACCGACGAATCGTGTGGCGGGGAATGCGACGTGGCCTGCTTGGAGCTGACGCAACCCATGACCCCCCAAAACCCATCAATGGATTCGATCCAGTTGGGAGAGCACCCAGATCGACCCGGATATTAAACGGGTCAAAGGGAGGTGAAAATGTAGGGTGCTCGAAAAAGGTTCTCTCTCCAACTTAGCTCATTTGGTCTGCCAAAAACAAATGTAGATTGTTTTCATAAAATTGATCAGACAAAAGAGGTAATCGTTTGAGGTGGAGGAGAACAGAGAAGTGGGATTCCCAAAGATTTGCGGAGGAGAAAACTCTCCTCTTTTTTGCGAGATATGCGGAGAGGAGAAAAAAGGATTTGAAAAGCCAAGAAATTAGAGCTGGTGTAGAGCCATGCGAAAGCAGAGGAACAACAGAGAAAGAAGAAAGAGAAAACATTTGTGTGGTTGTATTTGTGGGTCCGTTCAAGAATCATCATCATCACCAACACCATCTTTTTCCCTTTTTTTTTCACTTTGTCGACCAATTCATACGCCATTTTTACAGAACTTGATTTCCTTTTTTATACTCAGAGAGAGAGGGGCAAATTGGCGCAGAGGTAAAAGTAGCCGTTAGGAGTTCGTTTTCTTTATTTACTCGTTGGGGTCCTGTGCTGGTGAGCTACCTGCTGGATCAATAAACAAGCCAACTGCTCAACAACTCATCGCTATCTTCAGATTATTGAGTAATCATTGTAGCAAAATAATTGTTCTGATTTTGACGGAAAGACGGAAAGTCATGCCACTGTCTACTTTTTTGGACATACAGTAGTAGTATTATGACAACTTAGTTGTGGTTATATCAAATTATATTAATTTATCATAATTAATCGAGGTGACGGGTGAGTATTATGTATAATTTAACCACTATTGCCCTGGGTCATAAAGCATACGTTAAGAGAGACATGTTGTATATTCATTGGATTTGGTACAAAATATCAAGGGCGAGTTAATATTTTCTTACCACGAGTTTAAGAGAATAATTACAAATAATTCTACTTAAGAAACTTGATTGATAATATGATTTTGTTTGTGGCAGGGGTGGGCGGTGGGGTGTATTTTCCATGTTTGGTATCTTCCTCCCTAATAAAGGCGACTCTATACCCGAGGAAACTTGAAGCTTAGACCTCTAGTTAAGAATTAAGATAAAGGAGTACTTATCATTCCATCGCAACCCTTTTTATTGACAACATGAAATATAATGTAACCCATTACCACATGTTAAATTGCATTATATACAACTTTAATCATAAAACAATAACTAATCTCGTCGACCTGAAGCAAAATGGAATCAGGTGAGAGGATCAATCAAGAGATGCAAACAAAATATAACTTCTAATTTTTACAAGGAAGATAAGGTATTAAAAGTTGACAACTTTACTTGACTAGAGTTTGAAGCCTGGCCCAGTAAGCTTCAATGACAAGGACAAAGTATTACAGCCTTCTTTGCTTTATTAGACCTGTTAGAAACTAGCAATAGAATTTACAAATATTTCTTGAGACCAACCAACAAATTCATGGGACCAAGCATGTGGTTTTCAACAAGGATAGATCTTACTGTCTGCTTTTTGTACAGAAGTAAGAAGCTCATTTCTCCCTTTTACTTTTGGGAATGGTACTTATGCTGCAATCCTACCACACAAGGGTATTTCGTTGTTGTTTTCAAAAACCAAAATACTTTTGCGAACTGAAGGCCTCCACCAAATCACACGTTCTTACATTCTCAACGCTAATTATTTATTCCTTGTTCCTCTGTTCCTACTAACAGTAGGAATATCATGATTATGCTTGCCTTCGTACGTTGTTATGACAGCTTTTGGATCAGTTGAAGCCCTCTCGACTTGTTTGCGGACATTGCATCCAGAATATGTGCACCGATAGTAACTCCTGTATATCAAGTTTGGATGCATAAGCATACAGAACAGCAACTAACATCAAACGAAAATAAAAATCGTGCAGTCAGAAGATATGTAGACTAAATAGGTACCTTGGATGCTGAGTCCCCTTTACCACCTTCTGCCCATATTTTCGCCATTTGTACCCATCATCTAATAAATCAACTTCACTTCTCGTCTGCAGAACAATCTTGGAGTCAGCTACTGTGATATGCGGTAAAGCTACAGTCTCAACTGCTGTCTTCCTGCGACATAGTAACCAAATTAGATGCATATTTTTGTTGCTCTACAATTTTTCTTCTTGTTTTACAAAAAAAGGATGGAGCATTCTTTAATTACTCATAAAAGGAGGACTCACGTTCTCTTTGCATCTGGTTCATCATGCCTCTCATCTACTTCTATGAAATTGCTTATGATTTCATCACATTCTCTTTCCACAAGAAATTCAGATGCCATTTGGGTAGAAACCTGATCAGAACGAGAAGGAGAAGACCCATCCAAGCTATTCATTACTGTCCACTCATGTGTACCCAAGCTATTCATTACTGTCCACTCATGTGTACTAGTGTCTCGTCGAACTCCAGAGAAGTCAGTACTATCCAAAGCAGAGCCATCTTTTCTTTGTTTGGTTGGTTGGACATGGTTGTGCCGGCCATTATATGTGATCTCAGTTATATGGCCTTCAATGGATCGCTCAACCTTCTTCTTCACTGAACAGTTGAGATGTGTGCACTTATAGTAGCTCCGAGGGCATTCGCTAGCCTTAACCTTTTTCTGGCCATATTTTCTCCAGTTATAACCATCACAAGCTGGCTTATCGAGAGCACCAAAGGATATCTTGTTCTCAGATTGAGAAACCTCGGGCTGTTCAAATTGTTTAACCTGCGTGTCTGATGGTTTGTTATCCGATCCTGTTGGCAAATGTTCCTTTATCTGGAAAGAAGATTCCTTTGGATCAGTCGACAACTCATTTCCTAATGCTTCTGCCGAAGCTACCTGAGAGGAACACTGATCTTGGGCTTGCATTTGCATGTATGAACTAGAAAGTTCAGCCTGTGCTGTAACATGTGCTAGAGCCTGCTGGTGTGACATTCCAAACGGACTCTGCAATCAAATTGAAACACCATAACTAACCAATGATGCCAATGTAATTAGATGACTTTTAGTTTAATTATTTCTATAACCAACTCAGAAAAAGTATCTCTACCCCACATAGGTCTGTAAAGTCTGCATTCACTCTATTCTCCTCGTATGTTTCTATTAGATGAATTTTTAACACAAAATACAAACTTTGAACCAAAATTAATCACTGAATTTTACCGAATCACAACTACAATAGTGGCTCCGCGTCTAGACTATAGCACAACAAAAGCATGATTTTAGGATAAACTTAGCAAAGTAGCAACATCACTAAACTAAACTATAGCATAAAAGAAAGAAGGGGAAGAGAGTATTATTGATTTATTATTGCAAGTGAAATGAATATATACCTGAAGTGGAGAAAGAAAGCCAGGAGAATTAAGGAATACAGAAGGACTCAAACTAGAGGGAATCGTGAACAATGGAGATTGTGCCAATTCCAAATTCACTGGCCGATTTTGCTTATACCCAGAGGTTTTTTGACACCCTACAGGATCTCCAGAACATTCGTCTTCGGCAAGAAGCTTGGAGAAAGAAGGGCTCTGTTCGGCCAAGAAACTGGAAACAAGGGACATTGGACCTGGGCTGAAAGAGGACATGTTGAAAAAGGATTCCAATGAGGGCCGTGGTGGAATTGCCAATGCTGGAAAGGATACCGCTGAAGCTCTTTCCTCCATTTTCAGTCTTCTTTCTTGTTTGTGTTGATAACTCAATAGAAAAAAAGAAGATGGATTAGCTAGCTAGCAACTTTATATAGCATTTTGGGAGTTGCTTTTCCTGCTTTCCCTTTCGTTCTGATGTGTATATATATTGGAAGGGCATATGATGGACCTCTGCACACGACATTCGCCGAGATTTAAAATTTATGAATTTATAATTTTAGTTTTGTTAGTTACTGAGGATACAAATTTGGATTAGAATTATTTAGTTTGGTCAGCACGCACTTAAAAGGTGGTTCGAATTGCCTAATTTTTATTGAAAAAAATATTTTTATGCATTTGTTTTTATATTAAAATGATACTCCCTCCATTTCATTTTAGAAGGATACTTTTTATTTTACACGATGATTAAGCAATAAATTGTAAATATTACCATATCAAAGAAAGGCTGTATAAAACTAAAGGGTCAATTTAGTTTAGCTAAAGTTTGAAGGACTGGAGGGAGTGAATGCATTTTACTTCTTTTCTACTCATGTTCTAAACTATTTCTCAAAAACATGTCTTCTTTTTTCACCTTTTCCTTGAAAACTTTTTTCCAATTTGTTCCTAGAAATAGTGTTTGGCAGACTGGCTAATTTTTATTTGGTGACAGTTGGCACAACTATAAATAGCTAAAAATTTACTATCTCACATAAAATTAATTGAAATACTAGATTTATTGGTTTAGAAAATTAGTTTTTTGTCAAATCTAAATTAGGTAATAGGACTAATATGACTTTAACTTATACTGCCCCAAAAAATAAAACATGTCAAATACTAAATCTTTTAACCTCCCCAAACTAAAACAATAAATTAGAAACTGAAGGTTCAGCCAATTGATTGTTGATTTTTGGTTTCTGGAGTAGGGGAGTAGTGTATTTCCAAGTTGCAAAACAAAACGATAAGATGTCAGGCTAGTGGGCAGAAAGGGGTCCAAACAAAGAGTACAACACATAGCAAAATATACAATGAATTGTTTACCTACCAACTGCCACTTGAGAGAAGTGGATACTTCCGCTATCTTAATACTTACAACCTCTGTTTTCATGAAACTGGTTTTTTGAAGTTGGAGTTTGAGTCAGGTGAGAGCTCTTAATAAGGGGTAAAAAAATTTGAACACTATCTGCGAAAATTACTTACTCTAAAAAAATAATAGATATTTTTATTTACTTACTCCTTAATTATATAGTTTTTAATATTAAACATCAATCACTTTGAAATAAAATGTAAAGATAAATATGTCGGCTATGTGTCAACCCGGGTACACATAACGTAACATTTGGTCCAGGGCAACTGCATAAGCATCTCATAAGGTGCAAGCAAGTGGCATTTTCCTCAGAGATAAAGTCATTTTTTGTCCTCTAGCTACTACAATAACACAATAAGGCGTTTATCTTTTCTGACAAGAGGCAAGTTGCCACTTGCCAACTTGACAAGTCAAATCGAGTAAACAGGAAGGGTCATTACTCCTGCACTCCCAAGGGAGGAGCCTACATAATTTTAAGGGTGTAAAAGTAATTTTCTAAGCTACATAATATATTGTCAAAAATAATAACATAGATCTTATCACTGATTCAAAGAGATAGAGAAGCTATTATATTGTCGAAAGAAAACATAATAAATTGTGGAATTTACTCGACACAAGGGAAACATCTAGTCTAGTGAGAAGGGTGACTCAAAAGTTAATTCAGGTTGCAAATTAGACCCATAAGCAAAGAAATTCACTCTGAACGCCCTCCTCCAAATTCAAAAAGTACTCATTTACGGCTTGGCCAGGGAAATTCTACATACATTTTGTTGAACATCTATTAGCACCAATCAGATAATAACGTGGCGTAATTATTCTGTATTCCGTTGGATCCTCTATATAAAAAGGAGATACAATTGATACTACAATGATGATTGTACCCAGGAAAAATGACACATGCAGGAGCAAAATATGGTTGCTTGAAGCAGCTCTTTTTTAACTTAAGACTTTGGTCTCGATGAAATATGTAGATGAAACAGCCAGGCCCTCTACATCGTAAGTGCGAATAAGTCTTTGTCTCCTGCCAGGCGATTCAAGCCAACAGAACTCAAGATGAAATGCTGTGGATTCTTGCACATTCTTGGCCACATCAGACGGATATCCCATGTAAATGCCCCCAGGCAACAAAGTAAGCTGGAAACCACCGTCAAATGTCACTAGGTTATCGGACAAAGTACCAGTCCAATGTACATTCGTTGTAATATTGCTTGCACCAGAAGTAGACGTGATATCCTTGATTCAAGAAGGAAATTAAAGGAAATATATTA
This sequence comes from Solanum aculeatissimum, assembly GCA_038996855.1. Lineage (NCBI taxonomy): Eukaryota > Viridiplantae > Streptophyta > Magnoliopsida > Solanales > Solanaceae > Solanum > Solanum aculeatissimum. The sequence continues at coordinate 21,982 of JBCEWC010003685.1, forward strand.
GCAACCAAAAGCTACGACCAAAGATAATGATTTCAGAGCCTGAAATAAAAATAAAATGACCAAAGCAACTTTCCCACCCTCCCATCTTTTTTTTTTTTTTGATAACTAACTTGAGACTCCAACAAGAGATGTACAGTTTTCACTTAAGGGTTGAGAAACAAGAAAGAGAGTGTGATTACCATTATTGTTTAGTGTTAATTATCCTCCTTCAGGAACAACGATAAATTGACTCTCCAGATTTGAGCTAAGCTTATCGTAACTACTTCATTCTACCGATGTATTTGTGTTTCATACAGAGCAGAGAATCCATCCAGACGGCCAATCCATCATGTCATTTAACTATTTCAAATTTATTTCTCAAAGAAGGTGCAAGAAAGAGACAGATTCCATTTACTGTCTGCGTGTAACTGGGCAGGTGAACAAACCTGCCCACGGATACTAGTAGTTCACCATTACTCTAACCATCGGATATAAGGAACTGATGGCAAGGAGCTAACAAACCTGAACTAGCTGGCCGTTCTTGTTAATTTCAAGAACAGCAATTGTATCTGCTTCAGAAATTGTTGCTCCATAAACACCAGTACGTGTTGTTCGCGAATGACCTTTCCAAGTTCCAAGATGAGGCAGAATCCTATCAGAATCCTCCTAGAAGATGGCCATGGAATGCATAAGAACAATCATTTGGTTATGGTAGCAAACATGTCGAATCAAACTATGTTTAGGTAGTCCAAAGGAAGAACCGAAGGGCAACCCTTCCCCTTTCAAGTCAAAAGTACCTTCAAATTGTCAAAGGAAGGAGGAATGGCCTCTCCGTTAACTCTTTCTTCGAGGAAAAGTATAATCATTTCCAGTATCCCTTTTGGGTCCATAATATGAAAGGCTCGTACTCGCCTATCTTTTTCCAGTGAATAAAGACAATTCTCACATACAATAGAAGGGCGTTTAGATGGAAGCCTTAGATTTCTGTGAAGGAAAAGAAGGAATTATAGAATAACATTAAGAAATTCAAAGACAGAAACCAAAAGATAAAGCTAATAAAAAATATGAATCAGTCCTTTATGGGAAAAGATCCCATGCACTATACGTAATCTTTGCAATGGGATATTAAACGATGGCCAATAATTTCTAACATGAAAGCCAGAGGCAATAATATAATAGCAAATTTGATCAGATAAAGCTTGTGAGACGTCCAATGTATTCACTCTAATTTGTGTCCCTTTGTGCATTCAAACAACAGAATGCAAGGAAGCATGTTTCATAAAATCAAGCATCTTTTACAAGGGGTCAAATAATAGGACCATTTAAAAGTTGATGTGTTTAGTCCTCTTTCAGAAAGGGGCAGGCCCGGTGCACGAAGCATCCTGCATTCACGCAGGGTCTGGGGAAGAACTGCACCCCAAGGCAGCAATTTATTCTATGACTCAAACCAGTGACCTATAAGTCACATGGAGACACTTTTTATTTTTGCTCCAAGGCTTCCCTTCTATTTTGTTCTCTTTCACAAAGATTAAAAAACCACACATTTTTGTTCTACTTAACTATGCTTCAAATTGGACATAATCTTTGATTTTATCATGCTATTCTAATATTTGCATACAAAATATATTGAAGTAGTGAAAACAATCCTTTGGCTTACAGTCTTATTTATTCATTTAGCTGAACCATCATACAACCAAACAACTATATGATTTTGTGTAATAAACATAAGGCTAAAATATAATAAGGAAATAACTAAAAAATTATTTAACGGTCAATTACAGATCTATGCCATGAAATGCCGGCATTTGACTTGCAAGAGAATGTCCTAATTTTCAAGAATACTATGACACATTTCCTTTTCTAACATGTTGAACAAAATATCCAGTAGTGATGATCCACAAGGAGCAATGGGTTTTGTCTTTTAGAATTCTGGTGGATACCATAAAAGGAGGAATTGTTTATGCAAAGCCATTTTTAAAACATAAAAGAAGGCCACAATAGTCAATCGCCAGAAGCCTAGGAAACCGTAGAAATTTTAGTAGCAGGGCAACATACTGATGGAAAAAAGTTTGTGCTATTCTTGAAAAAGATGGAGCATTTTGCTCTCTCGCTGACAAGTCGTCCCTACACAATATCACCAAGTAGGGGTGAGCATAAATACTGGAAAACCGAACAGAACCAAACTAATTTGGTTCTTCGGTTCGGTGTCGGTGTTCTTTTTTCAAAAGTTTGGTTCTTCAATTCGGTGTTCTATGTAGGGGTCTTGAAACTTTCGTGCGCCAAAGAACCGAACTTTTATTACAAAAATTTGAAAAAATTATATATATATTAGACCCAAAAAATAAAATATTATATAAATAAATCAATTTGCAATTCAATCATTCATGAAACAAGTCAAAGTAGCAATAAATTTGTAATTCATATAGTTAACTTGAAATATTATTTTTCAAGAGAAATTCAAACATATTTTTGTCAATTTATGTCGGGTAAAGGAATTCATCTTCATGCTTATTTTTCTCAAGCAATAGTTGGAGGCACAAGTTTTTGACAAAAATAAATATAATTTTTTTTAAGCACAATAAGTGCTCCATGGGGGCACATCATCACTTAACATGATTTTAAGTTTTGAAGTATCTTATACTTTAATTTTGTCCTCATTTTATTTTTCATAAGTTTGCACCGAAAAGCTGTTTTAAAACACTGAATAAAATTGAACCGAACTTGGAAAAAACCTAACCGAACCAAATTAGTTCAGTTCGGGATATGGTGCACACTTTTTCAAAACCAAAAACCGAAGAACCGAAATTTGCTAAAACCGAACCGAAGAACCGAAATTTGCTAAAATCGAACCGAAGAACCAAATGCCCACCCCTGTGACACCAAGATCCACCAATATTGATTTGCTAGTAGGAAAGATCCACTAATTAATGCTTAATTGTTTGAGATTCTTTTACAGAGTTGATATCTTTTAAGTTGGGAACTGATTACTGCTATGATGAGAGGATTACTTACATTTTAATTGGCTTGTTTGTCTTTTGGAGTTTGTTTACTCAAATTCTTAGGCATTAGCCTTTTGGTTTGTTTTAGTACAAGGTGAAAACTGAATATGTTTGTAAACATAAGGGATAGGCACACAGACCAGAACACAGCAGAGCCAATGGAAAAGTGAGAAACAGCAACATTAAGGTCATACTGGGTAGCATTTCCAAAATAAAGCTAGAAGCAAAATATATGAATGCATAACTTCAACCTTTGATCTCTTCAGAACTAATATTTTAACTTATTGATTGAGTCATCTCCACGTGAGAAACAGTTACCTTGGTGATTCTTCTCCAATATCATCCTCACCTAGCACTCCCTGTCTTAATACAGTCTCTAACATGCCAGCAGTCTGATATCTTAGAGCATATGCCTTCTCCTTGGGGAAGAAGCCAATCTGCAAACTACTTTTAGTGGTACCTCAAATGCAATAAAATCTGAAAAGAAAAAAGGAACTGCAGATAACAGTCTCAATTAAGTATGTCCAGTGAGTGGATATAAGTTAGTTCTGTGTCTTAGTGAAGCTCACCTGTTGATATTTGTCCACAGTAAACATGTTGGTCTCTTTGATTTTGTACTCAAACCACTCTGGCTCACAATCATCGCCAGAAAATGAAGTGGTAAATGGAGGTTGTTTGATGTATAACCTAAAAAAATTGAAGCCCATTAGTCCACTTGTCTCCCAAACCATAAAGTGGGCAAACATTACAGTACCCAAAGTTAATGAAGATGCCCTATACATTAATGTCCACTTTTAACTAATTTTATGTGGATACAAAGGCAAACATGTTGAAAGAAAAGGGGCTTATGAATCAGAAAGGCATGTGTAACTTTGGCCTTCTGAATAAATGCTCCAAATTTACTGTATTTAAACTAGTGAAAGAATTTGAGCTTTGTGCTCACAAAAGCTACTCACACTTAAAGATATGCATGCCACTGAATGGAGAATTTCTCAAAATTCACAAACAAGAAAAAGAGAATTTCATGTGGATTTCTATATACTCCCTAAAGTTCACCTACATACCATTAAATTATAACCATATAACATTAAGTGTAAACCCTGAAATTTCTGTAGTATTTTCCTCAATCCCAATGGTTTAGTTGCACCTTAATCTCAAAGAGAAGGGTTTTTTTTTTTTAAACTTCAGATGACTAATGTCTATCTTTATTTTTTGTTTAAATGCTAACTACATAATTATTAGCAATTTTATAATTGCAAAAAGAACTAAACTGGATTATTCTCAAAGTTAGAATCTGTATACTTTACACACATTAGTCACGAAAGAAGCAACAAAATTGTTAGAGACTGTTAATCTAAGTCCCAATGTAATTCTTAATAGCAATAACATTCTAATTTTCATCAGAAACATAGCAAGGTTGAGGCACATTGTTACTAGTAGCTTCGTTAGCTACACAACAGGGAAAAATCAAACTTCCACTCACGTTTGTAATAAACTCATCAGTTCACCTTCACCATAAGAGCTCACAGCAAGCTTCGTTGTAATTTTATGCATCAAATTTCCATGACCATCAAATTGCTGCAAAATAAATCAAGCAGATTAAGGAATCAAATCCAGTGCTCATTTCCAGCTCAAACTATAGAAATATGAACCAAAAATTGAAAAGTCATATATAAGCATGTATTAATCAAATTTTGAAAGCTATACACATATATAACACTATGCATCCACTGAAAGAGATACTGACATGGAAAGAGCCGGTCCAGTTGCCCAAATTGAGGCGAATGAAACTGTGAAGAGCGTCGATACTTATTGGTAGTTCGGTTGTATCCCGATCGCCTTGGGCCACCGTGCCATTAGAACCGGAGCATAACGGTGGTTTCCTAGACTGGTACTTGGGAGTCCGGAATGGAAAATTTTGGGGTATAACGAGTTTGTCGTTCCATGAACTTAGATTTATCTTCCGTGTATTGGAGGGAGCGAGTGAAGTTGGAGGCACAAAAATGGGTGACATAGCCGTTGCCATGGAGGGAATTCGGACGCTTCTTCCTGTTAGTGCCGCCACCCTTTGTGAATTATCTTATCCGATTATCAAGCAAATTAGCTCCTTTGCTTAGTACCCGACCCGGATTCCCCCACCCCGAAAGACCCAAAAAAGGACCCCTTCTCGTAATGCATCAAATAAAATACAGTAATAATTTAAAAAAAATCAAAAATACCTTCAAAGATGCAAAATTCATAATATTTGTTCATTGTTAATAATTTGATCTAATCAACATTACTTAGTTAATTTTAAATATGCTCTTATCTCCCTGCTCATTAATTATTCTTTTAATTAGCTTAAATATGTCCTAGTTCCATAAAGGGTCCTTCAATTAGTCTTTTAATTATGATTACCTGCCTAATTATAATTAATCTTCTAATTTTGTTTCCTTCGTATGAAATGGGAGCATATTAAAAATAACTAAGTATAAGTAATGAATCAAACTACTCCCCCTGTTTTAGTTTCTATTTTCAAGATTCAAATAAATTTATTTTTTATCATAATTTTTTCATATATTTTTGAATATTTTGAATTATCAGTTACTGTGACTTATAATATTTTTTAAGTAGTTTTTAAATATAGAAATTTTATGTTTAGAAAATTGATGAGTTCATATAAAAATTCATAGTTAAATTTTTAATATTTGATCCTCAAACTTTAAATTGTACCACATAAATTGTCATAGACGAAAAATTAAAGTGAACGTGTCGTTAAATAATTAATAATCCATAGTTAACTTTTTTCCACTTTTTAAAAAAATATTTATTGGAGAAAAAGAATAAACAGAATTGTCTTCGTCTACGAGAAACCAGATAACTAACTTGTTCATCAAACAACTAAAAAATATACTTCTGCAAAACGGTAGAGAAAACTCCATAGTTTGAATTGTAAACAAAGAAATTTTGCTAAATGATGAGTTTCTACAAAGGAAGTTCTCTCAACGCCATGAAAAGCATTAGAAAATCCATGCAGTTTAACAGAAACCTCTCAATTTCTTCTTTACTTGTACTTAAACCCACACAACAATTCCACAAACACATAACCCCTTCACATATCTCCTCCTCCTCCGTCCGAAATTTCAGCACCAATTACAAAATCAGGCCACCCAAACATTTGGGCATTCACTTTGTTCCTCAACAAGAAGCCTACGTAGTCGAACATCTAGGTAAGTATACTAAAACCCTGAATCCAGGCCTTCGTCGATAAGATCCAATATGTATACTCTTTAAAGGAGCAGGCAATTCCAATTTCAAGAGAAACTAGGATTACAAAAGACAATGTCCCGATTGGAATGGATGGTGTACTATACATCAGGATTATTGATCCTGTTTTAGCTTCTCATGGAACAGAGGATCCTGTTTACTCTGTAGTCCAGTTAGCACAAACTAGTGAGCTTGGGAAAATTACACTGGATAAAACTTTTGAAGAGCGAGTTGAATTGAATAGATGCATACTTGATGCGATCAACGATTGGCCCTTACGTACTGATTGGGGATTGGAGTGTTTAAGGTATGAGATCAAAGATATAACACCACCGGAAGGTGTTCAAGTGGCTATGGAAAAACAAGCTGAAGCCGAGCGTAAGAAAAGGGTGAAAGTCCTGATTTCTGAAGGGCAAAGACAAGCTGCTGTAAATGTAGCAGATGGGAAGAAAATGGCCGTGGTTTTGGAGTCTGAGGCTGCGAAAAAGGACCAAGTGAATAGAGCTAAAGGAGAAGCTGAGGCTATTTTGGCTAGTGCTCAAGCGACCGCGCGTGCAATAAGTGAGGTTTTGAGAGCAATTCTCGAAAATGGAGGTGATGACGCTACTAGTTTGAGGGTTGTTATGCAGCAGGGGCGGCTCAAGGGTAAAGCCGGTGAAGCAACTGTATTGATTATTGTTTTAGTAGAAAAATAATATATGGAGAAAAAGTTGATTGGACAATTACTTTTTACTATTTTGTCTACCATCTATTTTTTTTTTTTACTTTGCCAACTTTTTTTTTTTTTTTACTTTATCAACTCTTTCTTCTTATTTATTCATTAACTTCTATATTTCTATTATGTTCTAACAAAATCTACATTTACTTTTGACTATTTTGTTTAACATTACTTTTTCTTGTCAACTCTTTCTTCTTATTTAATATTTTCTTTTTTATTTTACCAATTCTTTCTTCTTATTTATTTATTGAGTTTTATTATGTTCTAACAAAAAAGAGTAAGAAAATATTGTGAGTGTTTGTGTACCATTTGTTTCTCTTTTTCAAATTTCAAGTTTTGAGGCAAGTTTTTGAAAGAATCAATTATAATATATCTTGGAATCTAGTCTTTAAATTTTTTATCAGGTTTGATCATTTCAATTTTGGAATTTTATTTTTCAATTTTTCACTTGTATTTGTTATTTTTATTATTATATTGTACCTGTGGTATCTTTTAATTATTTTGTTATAATTTAAATATGTCAA